>CM035410.1:20557902-20585402 GCA_020310875.1 Ceratopteris richardii
TGTTGGATACCTTGTGATTGAGCTTGTCCGAGATGCTTCCTTCGTCTTCTGGCCTGGTTGGCTTGCCTGGATGGAATTTGTGGGGGCAAGGCAGGTGGTTGCTCTCCTTTGCGTACCCATATCTGCTTCGTGCTCGGAACTGCTTTCTTATCGAATGGTGTCTTTCTATTTGATGTAGCAGTTGTCCTGAACGGTTGTGTTTGCTTGTGTGGTGGACTCATTACTGTGGCTACTTGATTCTTTGGAGAAGAAGAAAGATCCACCCGCCTTCGAACCTGGTCTTCCACGATTGACTCCTTCTGCATTATAGAGCTTTTGACACATACAACATCTTCTTTCATATGATTAGTCTTGGAAGAACTAAGAGAGTGTGTGGTGCCATGATCTAGGAGCATGTAGTTCTCTAATTCTAATGCAATGCATTGTTCATGTACCCAAACTTGAAGAATTTGACTTCTTAGGTTTAAGTTAACTGCATTGTCATAGATCCAATCTTGACCCAAGACAAGTGGTTCTGTAAGGTTCTCATCTTGACATACTAGCGCTTTGACTTTCATTGGATCATCTTGAAGGTAGATGGGAAGTTCCACCTCGCCCAAACAAGGTGTTTCCACACCTCCCAATCCTATGAGATAAGCTTCTATGGGATTGATGTTCAACTGAAAGTCTTGGCAGTAGGAAAGTCTAACTGCACTACTTGTTGCACCTGAGTCAATCAATGCCTTTACCGTCCTTGCACCCTTCCCTTGTCCTATATCTATGGTCGCAAAGGGTCTTCGGTCAATGACTTGAGAAGTCGCTGTGCCTGACTTTTGGCACATATCCATGTGATATTTTGGGGCTTTTGAGTTGACATCTAGGCCTAATCACCTTAACTTATTTCGCCTAATACGCTCTCTGGCCTCTACCTGTGCTTCTTCTCTCACTCTTAACTCTTCTTCTTTTCGTTTCTTAGCAGTGTTGAGTCTCATTAGCATGTCCTCTGTAAGAGGTTCTTGATATAACTTGACTCTACAACCACTAATATAGTTAGGCAAAATATCACCTTCTAAAGTAGCCAATTGAACCGCGCTGCTAGTGGAAATTCTGTTAATGATCATGGGTCCATATCCTCGTTTTTCCAACTTACGGGCCTTTTGCCTTTTCTTTGCAGCGTAGGTGCCTGCAGCCGCTCGTAGCCTTGTCTCACCTAAGCGTTCTAGATCAAAGATCCTAGATGACAATTCATGTCCATTCCACTCATGCTCTTGTGCTACTTTTAAAGTAGGGATTAAGAAATCCAGTGGTAGCACCGCATTCTGTCCAAAGACCATCTGAAATGGGGTGGCATTGAGTACCGTTTTGTAGGCAACTCAGTAAGCCCAAACAGCATGATGAAGTTGTTTGTCCCAATCAGAGCGTTTATTATTTACCAATTTTGTCAATACGTTACAAAGGATCTTAGTGGTACTCTCGGCTTGTCCGTTAGCTTGTGGGTGATAGGGGGTAGACTTCTTATGTATCACCAAGAATCCTTGGAGAAGATTTTCAATGACTTCATTCAAGAAGTGTGTGCCTCTATCGCTCACCAACTCTATTGGTAGTCCATATCTCGTGAATACATTCTCGAATAAGAACTTAGCCATAGTCTGAGCATCATTCTTTGTTGTGGCTTTCAGTTCTACCCACTTTGTAAGGTAATTTGTGGCTACAATAATATATTTTGCATGGGAGTTCCTAGCTGGGGGGTTAATAGGACCTATGAAGTCTATGCCCCACTTCGAAAATGCACGCCCTCCCATCATTGGCCTATAAGGCATCTCGTCTTTTCTAACTGGATATTGTGCACGTTGGCATGTGTCACATTTCTTCACATAGGTATGTGCATCCATATGAAGAGTGGGCCACCAAAGTCCTGAGAATAGAATGGTCTTGATCACTCGGTCAGGACCAAAATGTCCACCTGCAACACCACTGTGTGCAGTCTCTAAGACCTTTAAATAGTCTGATTCATGAACGCACAGTCTTAAGTAACCATCTTTGCCTCTTCGGTATAGGTTCTCTCCTACTAAGGCATAGCCTTGAGCCTCTTGCTCCATGCTTTGTCTTCTTGCTAGACTGGCCTCTTTGGGTAATCTTCCCGATCTCATAAACTCTACCAATGGAGCACTCCAATCTAGAATTAATGATACTTGATAAAGGGTTGCATGCTCCACTGGTGGTCTCTCTCTGCACATTGGACAATTCTTGATCCACTCATGTATTGCTTTGTCCATGCTAGTCCAATACACTCCGAAACGTTTCAAATTCTGCAATGTTCATTGTTTAGAATAGTGATTTCCTAGCATTCCTTCATGGGCTTGTTGCAACCAACTACTATGTTCATCGTCCTCAACACAGCAAGCTAATACACCCTCAGTATCTTGTTTGTACATGCTTCCTGCTAATATGTGATATTTTTGTGATTTTACAATTTCTTCTTGTGATGTTTTCACATTCTTATTTGCAAGGCCGAAGGTTAGGACTTGTACCAACTTATTTGCGCATTTAGGAACAACTTCTAAATTGAACATATAAGCATCGGGTAATTCGTCAGACACTCCTTGCGGTGACTCTCCTGAAGTGATGCGAGAAAGGTGATCTGCCCGAAGGTGGGTTCTACCTTTCCTGACAACAACTTCAAAGTCATACTCCATTAGTAAGAGGAACCATCTTACTAAGCATCCCGTATTGCAAGGTTTATTGATCAAATATAACAAAGCTTGATGATGAGTGAAAAACTTGAACTTGTTGGCCAATAAATAGTGTCTAAACTTCTTCACAACATATACCATGCCTAACCCTTCTCGTTCGGTTGTGGTATAATTTCTTTCAGCTAGGTTTAGTTGTCTACTAGCATATGCTATGGGTAAATCTAAATTTCCTTCACCGGTGGGTTGTGCTAGCACACATCTGTAGCTCAATGATGAGTAGCACCTCCTTTAATGTCAATCCGGGAAGACGTGAGGATGGTATGAAGACCTCGAGCAAGTGGCGGTGCAAGTGCGTGAGTGAGAAGCACACAAACATGCACACACATACACACACACGCACACACGGTAAGACAAAGAGGTAGAATCAATGGAGTTCTTCGATTACTTTCAAGAGCTCTTACAAGTTTGTTTCAATTACAATGTCCCCAAAAATGAGCTCTCTAGCTCCTTTTATAGTTTTTGACTAGCTTTGGCCCTGTTCAGACCTAGTGTCCGGCCTAGTTAAAAATTAGGTTCCAGGGCTTATTTGGGGGCTCAAACGAGATCCAAAAATTACGAAAATTGGCAGGTAGATACTTCTAATGCTCCTCAAGCTCAAGGACTCCTTGGCTTGCACAAAATGGAGCTACAAAAAGATGAAATGATATTTACAATGGTGCTTAGTGATGAGAATCACTTTTAATTGGTGTAGAGGTTTTGAAAAATTAAGGTTGCCTTAGTGCTAAATCTGCGTGAATGTTCATAAGTGCTTCTTTCTGAAGAAAATTGTTGGCCTACTTGCCAGATCTTCGTTGACTCCCTTGTCTGTTTGTGCCTTCTCTCCCTTGTCCACTGCTAACACCCCCCCCTCTCTCGCGTCTGTCGTCCCTGACAGACCCTTGTTGAGAGGGTTTCTGGATGTAGTACTCGACGACGTCCTGCGCTAAATGATGTTCAGCAATTCGCAACCCTTTGGCCAAGTCTGTCAGAAGAGCATCCCAGTCTACCGGCCCCGGAACCTCTGGATGTGGCATGCGTAGCTTTTCGGAGAGGAGAGCTTGTTCCACTGCAAACAACTGCAAGAGATGGGATGGTCTGGGAATGAATATCTCGGAGTGATATTCCCAGAATCCCGTGACAAACATCTCTTCGAACGTTTGTTTGAAGCAGGCCGGTAGATATTTGATGCGAGCGTGCCATGCATACACAACATTGATCGATGGAGTTGTGCTCATGTCGTATACAAGGTCTTGGTTCCCTTCATTAAATCCTAGTGCTGAGAGATGCGGTTCCTTGACATTTTTGAAGGTCCTGAAGGTGACCAGCATAAGTTCGAAAATTTTCAGGCACATCTGAGTCATGATATCAGGAACATTCTTGAAACGGACCCCCCAATGCCGAATCGTTGAAATCATATATCCAATTGTAGGTGCGCCCTTAGGGGGTGCGAAGTACACGTAATTTAACCACTTCTCACATCCTTTGATCGTCAGCACTGTATGTGTGTACTCCGGCCAGGATCTCCTTCGAAACACAGGGCAATAACATGGATTATATTTGATGTACAATGGCATGTTGTTCCATGTTCTTACCATTTCCGGGTAGGTTTCGAGCAGCCGAATTCTCCACGTTGGTTGGCGAATATGTCCTTGCTTGGCACTCTCTGGGATGTCATCGGGTGCAAATTGGGTGGCAGAGGTGGGTTCCCTTGAGGTGTGTCGCTTGATCTCCGCATTATAATCCGCCATTAGCACGCAAAAAGGTACATACAGATCATCCGATGGGCCGATCCACCTATGGTGTGAAAGATTCTGAAAATAATCAGATTTTATTACCACCTCTTCCAATTTTGACATCAATGCGATTTGGACTGCCACCCTATCATCATGTGTCGTGGCTACTTTCTCTAACTTTTGCATCCATTCCGGTGCCTCAATCTCAATTGTGTCCATGCCCTCTTCTGTGCGCTTACCACCGGGTGTTGGCATTGGTACATAGGGATCCTCGAATGTTTCTTCTACTTCAATTGGCACCAGATCGTCAGGCTCGGGCTCTACCAGAGGGGAGGGCTGACGCTCATATTGCATGACCTTGCTGCGTAATTCCTCAAGTTCGGCCCGGAGTTTAGTGACCTCTTCAGCTGTTTCTTCTGCGGTTATGCTCTGGCTGGGTTCTATCTGTCGGGTGGCCAACTATCTTCGTAACTCATCTCTTTCTTTTTCTAAAGCAGCATGGGCCTCCATTAGATCTGCATGAGTTTCTAACACCACCTGCATATTCTCAGAGGGAATTGCCTTGAATCGTTCTGGGTCAATCTCCTGTGGGGAACCCTCCATGGCCGCCTCCAGATTTTCTTCGTTCTGTTTCTGTAATCTTTTATTCTCCTCTAGCGCTGTAGACATATGCTTGCGGAGGAGGCCCAAGTTCCGTCGAAGCTTCAGGTTTTCCGTGATCTGAGAATGTAGCAGCTCGTCCATGTGTCGTCGTTCGTCGTCATCTGCCTGGGGTGGGTTGGCTTCTAATTGTGCGTATTGCTCCTGTAATGTCACGTGCTGCTGTTCTAGTCGCTGCTTCTGCTCTTCAAGATCCCTACATCTTGCTTGGAGATCCTCGTGGCTTCGGAAGAGCCTTGTATGTTGGTTGTCTAAGTGTTGGTAATGTTGCTGAAGTTGGGCCATGCATTGATGCATATTATTAAATAAGTTACCGAGAGGAATAGTGTTGAATGCAGAGGGGTAGGGAAAGGGAAAGGGGATTGTGAATGCAGTACTGGGGACGGGTGAGGGGGGAGGTGGGGGAATGGGAGATTGTGGGTAAATGGGGGGTGGGAGAGGTGCAGAGGTGGGTGACACCTCCATGAAAGTGGGGTTCGTGGTGGGAGTGACTGTGAACATGGGGATTGTGGTAGCGGTGAGGGTTGTGAATGTGTATAGAGGTGTGTGTAATTGTGAACTTCTAGGAAGTGTGCTCGAGGTAGTGAGGTGTACCGTGGCTGTAGTTAGACTTATGTTTTCAGTGGGAGTAGAGTGTGTGGGTTGGCTGATGGTTTGTGCGTTGGTGTGTGTAGTAGTTTCAGAGGTGGTGACAGTGGAGGTCACAGTGGTAGAGGGAGGTGAGTGAGGTCGATGTGGGGGAGAAGGTGGCAAGGGAGGTGATGGGGGTGCACTCGATGTGTGGGCTTCCTCGGTGTCGTGAACTGTGTGTGCTGTGCCAGTGGTTGTGGGGGTGCCTTGTGGTCCTGATCCTAATACATTCATTCGTTTTCCCGTTCGTGGGGGACGTCTTCCATATCTTCTCTCTGTCCTTCGTGATTGCGCTAGTGCGGTATGCACTGTTTCCGGTACTCCCAAAGCATCTGATATCATTTCCAAGGTGGCACGGTATTGCTCGTCCACCCCTTCCTCCTCCAGAATCTGGTTCATGAGAGCTTTACCTGCAGCTAATGAGAGCCTGTGTTGCTCTTGAACTCGGTTCATTGTATCGTAAAGCTTCTTTAACGCGCTAGTGTAGGCGGGGGCACCTTCCAGTACTTGTAGGGCTTCTTGATCATACTCTTGTTCTTCTGCTTCTGATTGTCCACCCTGTGTCTCCCCATGAGCTTCTTCTTCATCGTCCACGTTGACTACGTGTGGTTGGTTGGGCTGTGCTGGGTCTGGGGCAGTTTGCTGTCCACTGGCTTGCTCTTCTTCAACTTCTGCATTTACAGCTTCGATGATTCTTGCAACTTCTTCGTCCGTTAGATCTTCCAGGGTGAACCCATGCGGGAATTCCAGATCAGTCGGTACTGGTGGAAACACCAGATTAGGGCCATCTGTGCTGTGCCTGGGTAACCTGATAGTAAATGGTTGCACTCGTCGGTGGAGTCTTGGGGTTGTCTCAGGCGTCAGGGTTGCACCGCGAGCTTGTGCACAAGGCATCTGGACGGCACCTCTCATCTTCTTTGAGGGAGGCCCTACAGCTGACAATCTGCGTTGAAATTCCTGTGCTCTGGACCAGATCAGAGCCCTCTGCACCGGTACATCATATGCGAGACATCTGTATACAATTCTTGTGAGTGCACAGCAACCATACAACACAGATTTTTGCTTCTTATACCATCTCTGATGAGCCATATGAATCTGGTCGATAATCCAGTGGGGCATATTGATGGTCAACTCAAAAGCATCCGCCAGGTAGAGGCTAAACCAGATCTTTTTGGGAGGCATTGTGAACCTCTCCTGCGCGGGGAAGGCGAAATGTTGCATGACCATACGTAAGTGGATGGCGATCGTGGGTGTCATTGCAACCATGTCCTTCAGCTTCGTCAGATTCCTATTCTTCATGTTGTCTGGAACCATTGTCTCTTTCTCGGTTGGAATGTGCATACCCAGCATGTCGAGTGCTTCTCTTACCAGGTTGATAGTCAAGCGGAAACGCTTCAGCTCATTGCCCCTTGTGAGTGATGGGAGCACAAAGGAGCTGTATCCTTTCTTGTCTTTGCTGGGGGTGAGGGTACTAATTAGATATGAGCATCTTAGGAAATCTGGCTTTGGTAGTTGGGACTTGAAGTAGTCATAAAGCCCTGCCTTCTTCCAGATCGGCTTCAGTCCTTCGTTATTCTGTAGCCTTTCAAACTCCCTGGTAAAGAAATGGTATCTGCCCCATCGTCCGTTGAATTCGACCTCGGGCTCCCACATATATGTGCCTTCACCCAGAGGTCGAGCAACGTCACTGAACCAATGTGAGGTTTTGCCCACCGGCATTGTGTGACCCTGCGGAGGATTCTGAATTGGTATGGCGTGCAATGCCCGTAATGCCACTGGTCTTTCCTTTAATTCTTCCTCGACTGGAAGGCTTTCGATGTCCACCACTTGTGGGCTGGTGCCTGCCTGGGAGCTAGTTCCTACTGTATCTGCCATTTTACTTCTTGCTGTCTGTCTCTGTGAGAATATACAAACATGTGTTAATATTGTACAGGACAAGGGAGGACCGTTGTTGTTCCCATCACAATATAAACCTAAGGGTCGGGAGCGAATCATGGGTTAGTAAGTGTTCGGTGCACGTGCGTGTAGTTACTGCTAGGGTAGTCCTCGGAGACTAATGAAGTTAGTAAGTGGGGATGAATTTACAAATTGGGGTCGAGGGGTTTATTACAGGTCTTAGGCTGCCAAATGCAGTGGATGGGCTTTGCTTTCGGTTTCGTAGAGACTCTAGAGAGCTTTCTCGGTGTCGCGGTTTGAAAATGGGGCCTTTTAGGGACCCACTTACAAGTGATTACATGCGCGCTCTTGGGTCTTGGTGTGTTCTTGAGTGTTGAGAACGAGTGAATACTAGCAGTATGCGTAGCTGCGTTATGCTGTTTAGGTTGTGGCCTCGACGTAGCTACTTGTGCCCTCAAGCAAGCCTTAGGCACCCAAATTTGTCTTGATTGTGGGCTAGCCTTCATCGACTTCTTGGGCACCCAAATAGATTTCACGTTAGCAGGAGAATTTCTGCAAGACTTCTTATTAATGTCGTGTTGTTGGTTATTAATAAGAAACTTCGCCCGTGTAGTTGACGGTGGTGCAACCGGTTGTTCGCCTTTCTGCACCCACACAGGGTTTATTTTCTGGGACATTCTACTGCGCAGGTACTTTTGATCTCGGACATAGGTAGTACTCTGCTTCTTCTGCCTTTGATCCACCTTGGGTTGCTGCCTCCTTCTGGCCTTTGGAAAAGAAGGGAGTTCCGTTGCATTCCTGACTCCTTTTTTGCGAATATCATTCCTCTGCAACACATAGTTTTGGACAAGAACAGCATGGTCATCTTCATGTGTACCCCTGGAAGGACCAGTAGTCTGTGCCTTTCCTAGTTCCTTGAGTGCTCCATTGTCTAATTCTACTGTAACTCGACTATGATTGACCCAAACCTGGAGAAGTCCACTTCTTAGGTTTAAATTAATTGCTTGGTCATAGATCCAATCTTGACCCAAGACTAGAGGTTCAGTGAGATCCTCATCTTGACACACCAGTACTTTAACTGTCATTGCCTCATCATGAATGTAGAGGGGGAGTTCCACCTCGCCATGCAAGGGGTTTCCACTCCTCCCAATCCTATGAGATATGCTTCCACAGGGTTGACAGTCAACTGTAATTCTTGACAGTAAGACACTCTAACAGCACTAGTGGCTGCAACTGAGTCAATCAAGGCTCTTACGTTCCTTGCACTCTTTCCTTGTCCTATATCTAGGGTTATGAAAGGACGTCTATCGACTATCCTATGCGAGCTTGTTCCTGCAACGTCACACATGGCCATAGGATATCCTTGATCTGCATAGTCATTCGCTCTAGGCTGATCTCTACCTTGCCTTCGTAAGTTCATCCTTCTGATGCGTTCTAAAGCTTCTGCTTGAGCCTCTTCTCGAACTCGCTTTTCTTCCTCCTTGCGTTTCTTAGCAGTGTTGAGTCGGTTAAGCATTTCCTCCGTGAGGGGTTCTTGATACAACTTGACTCTGCAACCACTAATATAGTTAGGGAGAACATCACCCTCTAATGTGGCCAATTGTACCGCTCCACTCGTGGAGATCCTGTTGATGATCATAGGTCTGTAGCCTCTCTTTTCTAGCTTCCTTGCGTGTTGTTTCAGTGTATAGACTAAAACTAGATCTCCTGCTTTCAAACCTTTGTCCTTCACATGGGCATCGAAGTATGCTTTCTGTCTCTTCTTGGCTGCATATATTCCTGCGGCGGCTCTCAGTCTTGTTTCTCCTAATCGTTCAAGGTCAAAGATCCTGGAGGAGAGCTCATGACCTGTCCATTCATGCTCTTGTGCTACTCTCAATGTAGGAATCAAGAAGTCCAAGGGCAGCACAGCGTTTTGGCCAAATACCATCTGAAAGGGAGTGGCTTGGAGTACCGTTTTGTAGGCAACCCGGTATGCCCAAACAGCATGGTGTAGCTGTTTGTCCCAATCAGAGCGTTTAGTGTTCACTAATTTCGTCAGTACATTGCATAAGATCTTATTAGTGCTCTCAGCTTGTCCATTAGCTTGAGGGTGATAAGGGGCAGACTTCTTGTGTATTACCAAGAATTCTTGGAGTAGATTTTCAATCACTTCATTCAAGAAATGAGTGCCTCTATCACTTACAAGCTCTATAGGTAGCCCATATCTCGTGAATACATTCTCAAACAAGAATTTGGCAGTTGTTTGAGCATCGTTCTTTGTCGTAGCCTTTACCTCTACCCACTTAGTGAGATAATCTGTTGCAACAATGATGTATTCCGCATGAGAACCTTTAGCTGGGGGATTAATAGGACCTACGAAGTCTATTCCCCACTTAGAGAATGCACCTCCACCCATCATAGGTTTCAGTGGCATCTCATCTTTGCGTATAGGATACTGAGTCCTCTGAGAGACATCACACCGTTTCACATAGGTATGTGCATCCATGTGAAGGGTAGGCCACCAGAAGCCCGCAAATAGTATGGCCTTGATCACCCGATCTCGTCCAAAATGCCCTCCTGCTACACCTTGGTGAGCAGTTTCTAAGATCTTAAGATATTCACTTTCATGGACACACAATCTCAGGTAACCATCTTTACCACGCTTATATAGATTATTACCGATGAGTGAGTAATCCTGGGCTTCTTGTTCTAAACTCCTTTTCCTAGCCAGAGTCATGTCTTGAGGGAATGTGTTTGTCCTCAAGAATGATACTAGAGGTTCACTCCAATTTGGCACAATGGATACTTGGTAAAGAGTGGCATGTTCCACTGGTGGTTTAGTGCCACAGATTGGGCATTCCTTGCACAACTTTTGGACATCAGCTTCCATAGTTGGCCAATGTACTCCGAATCTCTTTAGAGTCTGTAAAGTTCGTTGCTTTGAATGGTGTTGCTCTAATGCACCTACATGTGCTAATTGCAACCATTTAGCGTACTCATCCTCTTCTACGCAACAAGCCAAGATTCCTTGATCTGTGTGCTTGTACATGCTTCCGGCCATGATGTGATACTTTTGGGCTTTTACAACCTCTCTATTCCGTGTGTTTATCACTGGATGATTAGGCCCGTATGTCAATACTGGTACCAATGGCTTGGCCCACTGCGGTACAACTTCCAAATTAAACAAGTAAGCATTAGGAAGGTCATCTGACACTCCTTGTGGGGCTTCTCCCGATGTGAGCCTAGAGAGATGATCGGCTCTCAAATGAGTCCTACCTTTCCTTACCACCACTTCAAAGTCATATTCCATGAGCAAGAGAAACCATCTTACTAATCTTCATGTATTGCATGGCTTATTTACGAGGTATAGCAATGCCTGATGATCAGTAAAAAATTTAAACTTATTTGCAAGCAAATAGTGTCTGAATTTCTTAACTGCATATACCATGCCTAAGCCTTCTCTCTCCGTAGTGGTGTAATTCCGTTCAGCCGCATTCAATTGTCTACTGGCATAGGCAATTGGAAGATCCATATTACCTTCACCAGTAGGTTGTGCAAGCACACATCCAATGGCATAATTGGATGCATCCACGTGAACATGGAATGGCTTATTCCAATCTAGTGTGGTCAAGATTGGTGCTGAACATAATCTTCGTTTAAGCTCCTGGAAGGAATTCTCACATTCATCCGTCCACTCAAAGTTAGTCAGAAGTCCGTACATGGGCTTTGCAATGACAGCATACATGTGTATAAATCGTCGGTAATAGCCACAATGCCCCATGAAAGCTTGTACTTCCTTGACATTCTTTGGCCTCGGTAGCTCTGCTATGGCTCTCACTTTCTCTTCGTCAGTAGATATGCCATTCTTTGACACTATGTGTCCTAGAATTTTGCCTTGCCTGACCATGAAAACACATTTTTCTGGGTTCAGGCAGACTTGATATTCTCTACATTTGTCAAAGATTTGTCTGAGTTAAGGGATATGGGTTTGCCTAATGTTGGAATGAGCACAAAGATCATCAACATAGACTTCTAAATTCTTCCTCAGGAACTCCTTAAACACATGGCACATCAGCCTCTGGAAGGTAGCTGGTGCATTGGTAAGCCCAAATGGCATTACTCTAAAAGCAAAAACGCCCCATTCTGTGGCAAAGGCTGTCTTATGCTGATCCTCTGGAGCTATGGCTACTTGATTGTAGCCCGAAAATCCATCAAGGAAGTTGTACACTTCCTTGCCTGCCACTCTTTCTAAGAGATGTTCTGTGATGGGAAGCGGATAGTTATCTCGAATCGTGGCGGCATTAACCTTTTTCAAGTTAATGCACACACGCAGCTTGCCATTCTTCTTGGGCACCACTACGATGGGGGATACCCATTCAGTGTGCTCAATTTCATAGATAAATCCAGCTTCGACCAGTCTATCTATCTCTTCCTTGATCTTAGCAGCGTAATTATCATTATATGTATAAGGCTTTTGCTTAGAGGGTTTGGCATCTGAGGTCATGGGAATAGTGTGTGAGCATATATCAGGGTCGACACCTTTCAAATCCTTGTAACTCCAAGCAAATACATCTTTGTATTCTCTTAGCAAGGCAATCAATTCGTACTCTTCTTCTTCTGTTAGGTCATGGCCTATGTACGTGCATCTCTCCTCTCCTTCTTCTATGGCCACAACTATTTTCTTGGTGGTTTCTTTGTTATCATAGGCCTCTCCTACTTGTGCCTCTCGTTTAGGCATTCTTATCATGACTCTCCTGTCGTCTATCTCATACTTCTTAAAATTTTCCGGGACCTCAAACAAAGATTCTTCCTCTTCTGGTGAGACTTCTCTCTTCTTTTGTTTCTTTCCTTCTTCCTTTGGGCTCACATGTGTTGCTAATCTTACATCATTTGTAAGCTCTTCATGCCTCTGGGGTTGAAATTCTACTTCATGGAAGTATTCTTCATCTGATGCAAATGGTGGGTCCATAATGATAGACTCGAGATCGGAGTCACTTGCATCCTCAAATGCATCAGGGCTAGGTTTGCAATCTTCTAAAACTGCCTCTCCCATGATTGGCTCTATGGAGAAGACTGAAATGTCATAGCCATCCTCATCACAGTGAGGTGTCCATTGTTCTTCATTGATGGCTACATCCATGGTTGCTAAAATTTCTGCCCAGCCATGGGGTTCAAATTCCTCGTCAGGAAAGACTACAGGTGCATAGGCTCGGTCTTGAATGGGTCTATGAGTTTCGTTTGCACCTATTTCTCTGGCCTTTTCTCTCTTCTCTTCCTCTACTGCTACCTTGCACATCCATAAGTGAGTGTCTTCATGCATCCATGAGGATCCAGACCCTATGGAATGCACCGATTCTGTATCATCTTTGGCTCTATGGATGGGATTCCATTGGATAGGAGGGACATCTCTATGAGAATAATCCTTGAGATTGACTTTGGTCGTAACACCCAAGTGTTGCAAATACAAGGAGTTGGTTCCCCAATCCTGTACCACTTGCAACTGTCTCATAAATGGTCTTCCCAAAATCATCTCATAGGCATGATTTTTGCTGAAGTCACATATAGCAAAGCTATGCTCAAACTCAACACCACAAGTGGTGAGAGTTATTCCTTCTAGCAATCCTAAGGGTCTCTCAATATGACCATCGACCATCTGCAATTTCATCCTCGTTGGCCTGAGTGCTGGCTTGCCCCAACGCTTCCATAAGGAGGTGGTGGCAATTGCAACTCCTGCACCTGAGTCCAAAATTGCCTTGTTGGTGTACTCCTGGTAGGTGATGGGAAGATAGGTGTTCCCTTCTTCACCTTCACACATATCTCCTATCTTATCCAAGGGAATTTCTGGCACTGTCCTATGGGATCTTACCCTGGAACGAGGTTTTGCAGCTTCAGTTACTTGACTGGCTACATATTTTCGCGCTTCTGGTCTATCCTTAGGCAGTTCTTCCAAAGTGGGATCGCGCTGCACCTTGGTGTTCTTTACTACCTCCGTGTTCCTTGATATGACTGAGTCATCGTTCCTTACCATGACTGTGGGTGCTCTCATACACGTGGACTTTGCTTCCCATGGGCCTGTGAAGTGAGGTAGCTCTTGTATGGAATTAGACTCAAAGTCCAATCTCTCGTGAGACTGAGTACTCTCATGTTCCCCGTAAATAGATGGGATGTCTTGTAGGAATTGGTCGTGTGCATCATCCACAAGTTCAAAAGGAGGGGCGACTTCACTTTCATTATCCCATTTGTCTTCTTGAATCTCTCGTAGGAAGTCTGGTGCAAACCGATTCATAGAAGAAGAAGTGTCTGGCTCTGTAGTATTAGGCGCATAAGCAACCTGGGAAGGAGGGCTTATTCTATCATTGGCTCTCTCCTCGTTCTCATAGATGGCTGGGGCGCAAGCTTCTTGGGGAGGATTAATTATTCTATTACTTTTCCGAACAGGCTCATACGCTCTCTGAGAAGGAATGTAGGCCACCTGTGGGGGTACGTAAGCTTTCGAGGGAGGCTCATGTGCCTTTTGGGGGGGAAGATAAGCTTCTTGAGGAGGCACGTGGGCTTCATGAAGAGGCTGGCTTGTCCGTTCTCTCGCCCTTTCCTTTCTTTGAGGGGCAGGTTCCTTCTCTGATTGTGCAATTAGCCTCTCTATTCTTTCTAGCAGTCCATCAAAATGTAACTGCGTCTTAGCTGAGCTAGAGATATTAAAGAGGCGGCTAGCTTCGAACATGGCTTGGGCCAATTCCACCATCTTTGCGCAAATTTTTGTTCGTTCAAGCTCTAGCTCGGCTCTAGGGTAGCATTTTTCATGATCGGTTATGGTTGGCCCTTCTTGGATTCTGGCCTGATATGCTTTCAGCATCATGTTTAGGTCTTGGGGAGTGGGATCAGCTAGGACTGATCCTACTCTAGGGGGTGGTGGGATTTGATGAGGCGGTGGGAGAGGTGGTGGGTCGGATGGAGATGGGAGTGGTAGTGGTGGAGTAGTGTGAGAGGGAGTTTGAGTTGTGAGTTCGGTTATTCTGGCTCTTGTTTCCCTTACGCTTTCCTCGAGTTCACTCATCTTTTTAGCCCATTGTCTTTTCATTCTTTCTCGACTATCTTTCCACGCTCTAGTCCTTTTCTTTGTCACGCTCTCGGTTTCACTAGCCTCTGGGCCCTTTTCCTGGCTTGCCTCTTGGTTTTGCTGCAATGCCTGAGCTCTAGTGACTACCTGCACTGGTGCAGTGGAAGTGACACTTCCTGAGGAATCTACAACCAAACCAATCACATTGATAGGAGTGATTTTTGGCATATTATTGGGGTTCTTTGGGCAATCTCGTAAAAGATGCTCTTTTCCACAAACTTGGCAAAAGCCTTGGATCGTCACGGACTGATTTTGTGTAGGTGGAGGTAAGGGACAATCACGAATGAAGTGATCTCCCTGACATCGGTAGCATGGTCCTCTAGGAAATGGTGGTCGTACTTGCCTAGGTTGAGGCCTAGGGTTGGGGTTTGCATACATGACGTTTGTGTAGTCTGACTCCCAACTAGGTTCACTCGGTTCTTCACTATAGTAGGACTCACCATGTTCTGGAGATTGCATGTAGTAAGCCTGGGGACTATCGACATGTGTAGAATCAAAGCTATGGTCACTTGGATCACTTTCAGAAAGCAAGGATGTTACCGGAACTAAGGCTCTATTCATGTTCTCTTCTGCGGCAGTATACTTTACCGGGATCATGTTAGCGGGGTTTGGAGGCTGTTGAGCTAGCACCGGTTGGGGTCTCTGTTGGGCCTGATATGGTTGCTGATAGGGTTGCTGTGGCCTGCCATATGGCTGTGGAGGGTACTGGTTCTGGTATCTGCCTTGTTGGTAGGGCTGAGGGTAGGGTTGCCTAACTGCCTGCTTGTTGTATGGGCAATCTTGCGTAGTGTGGTTGGTGTACTTCCGTTCTATGGTGCAGTACTGGCTACTAGGATTAACTTGGGGTTGAGCCATAATGGGACAGACGTTCGCCATATGGTCACCACCGCATGTATAGTACCTTTTCACAGGAACAAACCTTGGGATTTGTTTGCTAGTTACACCTAATTTCTGAGCTACTTTTTCGGCAAGTTCCTCAATTGATGTGGATTGCGTGGAAGAGTGACTAGATGCACTATCTGAATCTTTGTAGATTTTGGAGAGCTCTAGTTCTTCCCCTAGGTTATCTTCAATGTCAATGCACATGCGTACACATTCTTCTATAGTCCTAGGGTCCTTCAGGTACACATAGGATCTCAATTTCGTACTCAGCAATCCATCAAGGAATAAGGCTACTTGTTTAGCAGATGTGGGTAGCTCCGAAATAGGGCACCTTTCAAGATATTGTCTAAATCTTCTTCCGGCCAATCTGACAGTCTCTTGGGGGGTCTGTTTGAAGCTGTGAATTAATGAGGAGGTATTGTGTCTTATGCCGCTCTTAGAGAACTCTACAATGAAAGCCTCTAGGAGTTGGTCTATGCTCCTGAACTGCCGCTCATCCAATGGCTGAAACCATGTAAGTGCTGTGTTCCTAAGGGTTAGACCGAAGGCATTGTACTGTGTGAACAGATCCTCCACTTGTTCAGCTCTCAAGACTTGCTTGAACTCCGCCACATGATCATAGGGATCTCCGGTGCCATCAAAGTAATTCTTCATGGACTTAACTAGCTGGGTCGGTCTCAAAGTTCTTGTGTGCTCTCTAGGCCTCGGCAGAGGAAATCCATCCACATTTCTTTGGTTCCTGTGAGCTCTAAGCATCTCAGGTTCTACCCTATTCGTTTCCGTCCTCGTTCTTTCTCTGCCCACTGGGTTAGCAAAGCTTACTTCTGGTCTATCTCTGCTTCTGTCTCTTTGCATTCCATGAGCTTGTGATGTTCCAGCTCCAGGGTGACCATAGGACACATTCGCTCTTGGTTGGGGGAAAACGAATTCACCCTTCCAAGTGTAAGCATGCCTATCATTTTCCGTAACCACAAAGATCCTTTCCGAGGTGTGATCTAAGTAGGACACTCTACCTGGGCTATCCGGATCCTTAAACTCATAGATCATGATATTTCCTATATCAGTTGGCTGATTGGATTTATACCTCCAAAAGGCTTCATCAGTTTCTCGATTGAGGAGCAACTCTATGCTCTTGTTGTCTTGGGGAACCCACTCAGGCGTGATAATCCTAGTGAGAACAGATTTGCCTCGGGGGGTTCTAGGTATGCACCGTTTTCAAACTTGACAGCTGGGTGCTCTAGTCCTATGGATTGATCAGGATTCTTAATCGGTACCACAGATCTTCCTAAGCCGTCCTCATAGATGGTGGCACCTAATCGGTTGGTCCTAAGGTACTCCAGCTGTGTTTTGTAAGGGCCTTCTACCCTGTACAAGTAAGGCACTCCTGAACTTCCCGTAGGTCTGTCCATGCCTTGAGACATCTCTGACTCACTGGTCTCAGAGCTAGGGTAGTACGAGTGGTGGCTCAACTGCTGGGCCCAAGACCTAGCAGTGTGGTTGACACTAGCCTCTGAAGATCTAAGGCTTTGTCTCTCTCTTACTAGGTGTCGTCCTGATCTAAGGTTCATATGCCTAACTGATTAGCCCAATTTTTGCTCAGAGTACAAGTGGCCGATCAATTGGTATCAGTCACTTGATTCTTTTTTAGTTATTCCTCGTGTTTAAGGTCTTGTCTGATATTACGTCACCAGGAATACTTGAATGTTCCTCGTACTTTCAGGTTGATCGTTCCACGTTAGGTCCTTTTCCTTTATGTTCTCGATAGTACAGAGATCAGGTTTTTAGCTTGCACTTGATTTTTTAGGTAGTCTTCAACTTGATACCTGCCTATCGTCAACCTGACTTACTCCTACCTCTAATCGTTCTTAGCCTAAGCTATGAATAGACAGAGGGGGTTAAAAGTTTCCAACCTTTTGTTTCCTGCTTGGTTGCCCTTGAGTGCTCAGGAGGTGTGTTCCCAAGCTTGCACTTACACTTGCTTAAAACGCCTTTCGATGCCCTCAATAGATCTGTAAGAGTTCCAAAGTTAGCTTGAAGATTTAAATTCTAAAGACAGAACCACTGATTTTCATTCCTGTAGCACAAACACAAACTTGCATAGTGACTTTCAAGAAAACAATCCTAAGGACCCCTGACTTACCTTGATCCCCCTAGATATGGTCAACTTCAAAATACTTGATCTGAAAATCAACGTATTATCTTTATAAAAAACAGTTGAGGGCTTGTAGTATATGCCACGAGCTTTCCAACAAGCCCTAGAACACAAAAAATTGATTTCGTATGAAGAAGTTATGACTGTTCAGGGTTTAAGAGGTTAAATCATGATTCAATCTGGCCGACAGATCCTAGGATTTTCTCCAAATCACAAGTGTAGGAACCTCACAAAATGCTAATTGATTGACTATTTTGCCCCAAAATTATCCCAAATTTTGAACAAAATCAAACCCTAATTTTTGGCCGAAAAGCCTGTCAATCGCGATCGACAGGTCTGTCAATCGTGATTGACAGAGGTGTCCGTCAGGGCTGTCAATCGCGATCGACGGTGTCAATCGCGATCGACAGAGTCGATCGTGGCTGTCAATCGCGATCGACAGTATCAATCGCGATCGACACGTTTTCCGAATTTTTCGCCGAGATTTCAGTCAATCAGGGGCCTATCAGTCGCGATGGACACGTGGCTACGCGCAAAAGTCAATCAATCGTGGAATTTCAGTCAATCGCGATCGACGGTGTCAATCGCGATTGACAGAGGTGTCGGTCGTGGCTGTCGATCGCGATTGACGGTATCAATCGCGATTGACAGGGTCCTACGTGGCAGTCAATCGATCGTGGGGGTTTGTCGATCGCGATTGACAGGGTCTGTCGATCGCGATTGACAGGATCTGTCGGTCGCGATTGACAGAGGCTGTCGGTCGTGATTGACAGAAAACCTCAGAATTTTTCTACTGTTTTTAGTGTTTTAGGATGTGCTCCTTGTGCTTGTTCTAGTGGTGCACTCACTTTTGTGAAAAGCCAAAAATTTCTGTCAGTCGCGATCGACAGGAGCCTGCGACCGCGAGACAGTTTCTTCGAATTTCGTACCTGCGCAGGAAGCTGGGGATGATGATGCAGTAATTTCCTGCAAAAAGCTCAAGAAACATGCAAGAAAACACACATGCAATATCGCTCTCTTGCTCTCTCTCACAAGTGAAATGAGGGAAATGAGGTGGGGAAGGTGATATGATCAAAAAACAGAAATTTTCGCGCTGATGGAGATGGAGGTGGGAGATGATGATGATGATGATGGAAATGAAGATGGAGAAGAAAGTAAAAGAAAATCGATGAGAGTGAAGAAAATACCTACAACTCCAACGCGTCAACTCTACGTCTTACCATCACACGCTCGTCCTCAAAGCTCGATCCCCGGCAACGGCGCCAAAATTTGGTGTAGCTCAATGATGAGTAGCACCTCCTTTAATGTCAATCCGTGAAGACGTGAGGATGGTATGAAGACCTCGAGCAAGTGGCGGTGCAAGTGCGTGAGTGAGAAGCACACAAACATGCACACACATACACACACACGCACACACGGTAAGACAAAGAGGTAGAATCAATGGAGTTCTTCGATTACTTTCAAGAGCTCTTACAAGTTTGTTTCAATTACAATGTCCCCAAAAATGAGCTCTCTAGCTCCTTTTATAGTTTTTGACTAGCTTTGGCCCTGTTCAGACCTAGTGTCCGGCCTAGTTAAAAATTAGGTTCCAGGGCTTATTTGGGGGCTCAAACGAGATCCAAAAATTATGAAAATTGGCAGGTAGATACTTCTAATGCTCCTCAAGCTCAAGGACTCCTTGGCTTGCACAAAATGGAGCTACAAAAAGATGAAATGATATTTACAATGGTGCTTAGTGATGAGAATCACTTTTAATTGGTGTAGAGGTTTTGAAAAATTAAGGTTGCCTTAGTGCTAAATCTGCGTGAATGTTCATAAGTGCTTCTTTCTGAAGAAAATTGTTGGCCTACTTGCCAGATCTTCGTTGACTCCCTTGTCTGTTTGTGCCTTCTCTCCCTTGTCCACTGCTAACAACATCCTATGGCATGATTGGATGCATCCACATGGACATTGAATGGTTTATTCCAATCAAGAGTGGTTAGTATTGGTGCTGTGCACAAACGTTTCTTTAGTTCATTGAAAGAATTCTCGCATTCGTCGTTCCACTCAAAATTAGACAACAAGGCATAAAGGGGTCTAGCTATGATCGCGTACATGTGGATAAACCTACGGTAATATCCACAATGGCCCATAAAGGCTTGTACCTCTTTAACATTCCTTGGCCTTGGTAGCTCCGCTATGGCTCGTACCTTATCTTCATCTGTTGAGATTCCATTCTTAGAAACAATATGACCTAAGATTTTACCTTGACGCACCATGAACACACACTTTTTTGGGTTCAGACACACTCGATATTCTCTACACTTGTTGAAGATTTGTCTGAGCTCAGGGATGTGAAACCTTCTTTCTTGGGAATGAGCACATAAATCATCCACATACACTTCTAAGCTCTTTCGCAAGAACTCTTTGAAGACATGACACATGAGCCTTTGGAATGTTGCAGGTGCATTGGTGAGCCCAAATGGCATCACACGAAATGCAAAGATTCCCCACTCTGTAGCAAAAGCTGTTTTGTGTTGATCTTCTGGGGCAATGGCTACTTGATTGTAACCTGAAAACCCATCAAGGAAGCTATAAACTTCCTTGCCTGCAACACGCTCCAATAGGTGTTCTGTGATTGGAAGTGGATAACTATCTCTGATCGTAGCGGCATTAACTTTTTTAAGGTTAATACACACTCGCAACTTCCCGTTCTTCTTGGGTACCACTACAATGGGGGACACCCATTCAGTATGCTCAATCTCATAGATGAATCCAGCTTCAATCAGCCTATCAATTTCTTCTTTTATTTTGGCTGCATATGTATCATTATATGTGTAGGGCTTCTGTTTGGTGGGCTTGGCATCAGCAGTCATGGGGATAGTATGAGAGCAAATTCTTGGATCTACCCCTTTCAAGTCTCTATAGTGCCATGCAAACACATCCCTATATTCCCTTAATAGAGCTACAAGCTCCATTTTGTCTCTTGCACTTAGGTCATCTCATATATATGTGCATCTCTCTTCGTTCTCTTCAATGGTCACTACAATTTTCTTAGTTTTTTCTTTATTATCATATGATTCTCCTATGATGGCCTCTCTCTTAGGCATTCGTACCAAAATTTTGCGGTCGTCAACTTCATATTTCTTGAAGTTTTCTGGTACTTCAAACAATGATTCCTCCTCTTCTTGTTTCACTGCTTTTCTTTTCTTTTTCTTTTGACTGCTCTCATTCCCATCCTTTGAATTTACCATTCTTCTCTTTGGGTGAACACTCCTATATCTTCTAGATAGTGCTACTCTGAGTTAAAGCAACTATCCATCACAATGGACTCTATATCCTCGTCATTCTCTTCTTCTTCTATGACATCACTAGGGTCACATTCTCTAGCAAGGGCTGACACATGAACACTGAAATATCATAACCCTCCTCATCACAATGAGGTGTCCATTGTTCTTCATTGACAGCAATGTCCATGGTGGCTAAGATTTCAGGCCAGCCATGAGGCTCAAATTCCTCATCTGGAAAGATCATCGGCATGTAGGCTGGGTCTCTAACTGGTCTATCTCCTGGTGAAGTTCCTTCTTCTCTCGCTTTCAAGCGTGTTTCCTCTTCCTCTGCGACCTTGCACATCCACAAATGAGTATCTTCATGGAGCCATGATGGATCAGGTGAACTTTCAGAATGCACAGAGATTGAATCTTCTTTTGCTTTGTGGATAGGATTCCACTGTAGGGGTGGTACATCTCTGAAGGAGTAATCCTTCAAATTGACCTTGGTGGTGACCCCTAAGTGCTGCAAGTACAAAGAGTTGGCTCCCCAATCCTGTACTATTTGCAATCGTCATAGGAAGGGTCTTCCTAGGATCATCTCATGGACATTATTTTTCTCAAAGTCACATATAGCAAATGTGTGCTCAAACTCTACACCATAAGTGGTTAGAGTTAACCCTTCTAGCAATCCTAGAGGTCTTTCAAAATGACCATCAGCCATTTGAAGCTTCATTCTAGTTGGTCTTAATGTGGGCTTGCCCCATTGCTTCCACAAGGAGGTGGTCGCAATAGCAACACCAGCACCTGAATCTATGACTGCTTTGGTTGTGTAACCTTGGTAGGTGATTGGAAGATAAGTATTACCTTCTTCACCCTCACACATGTCCCCTATTTTGTCTAGAGGTATCTCTGGTACTTTTTGCTTAGAGCCTGTTTTTGCCATATTGGACTCAAGTTCTGGAACCTGATCCTTCACATGATTCCATAGCTCAGGTTTTGCTTTGAGCAGCTCTTCTACAGTGAGGTGACACTGAACCTTAGTGTTCTTCACGACATTAGTGTTCCTTGGAACCACTAAGTCTTCATTTCTTACCAGTATTCTGGGAGCTCTAATCTGGAGAGATTGAGATTCCCATGGACCTGGAAATTGAGGCAGTTCTTCTAGGGTATTAGATTCAAAATCCAATCTTTCGTCTTCTTGTTGTTCTGCTTCATCTCCGTAAATAGATGGAATGTCTTGGGGAAATTGATCATGAAGATCATCAATCTCAGGAATAGGAGGGGAATTACCCTTCTCCTTGGCCCATTTCTCTTCTTGTATTTCCCGCAAGAACTCTTCAGAGTACTGTTGAATTGAAGGACATATTCCAGCATCTGTGGAATTAGGAACATAAGCTCCCATTGGTGGTGAGCTTCCTCTTTCAATAGCTGGTTGAGCCTGTGGAGGTAAAGAAACTTGTGGTTTGTTTAACAATTGCTCTAATCTTTCTAGTAAGCCTTGGAAATGCAAATCCGGTTTGACAGAGTTTGTCTGATTGAACTTTTGACTAGTCTCGAGTATAGCTTGAGCTTGTTCTACCATTTTCATGCACATTTTCATCTGTTCAATCTCTAAATCTGCTCTAGGGTAACTCTTGTCTAGGTTTGCAGCTGTAGGCCCTTCTTGAAGTCGAGCCTGGTAGGCCTTGAACATCATGTCCAAGCCTTCTGGGGTTGGATCTGCAAGAACAGACCCTGGTTGCGGTCTATTTACAATGGGTGGTGGGGTGGGATGAGGTGGAGTGGATGGAGTTTCGGCATGCGAGGGGCTTTGAGATGCAATGTCTTCTATTTTTGTTTTCGCTTCTTTTAAGCTTTCTTCTAGTTCCGATAACTTTTTATTCCACTTGCGATTGGCCTTCTCTCTGGTATCCTTCCATGTTCTTGTTTTCCTCTTACTAGGCTCTTCTGATTCACTCGACTCTGATTGTTCTGCTGGTTTATCCTGTTTTAAGGCTTCTGCTCTAGTGACAGCTTGTATAGGAGCCACATTGCTACTACTTGAACTTGAATCTGCCACTAAGCCTACCACATTAATGGGTGTAATCTTGGGTGCACTGGAGGGGTTTCTTGGACAATCTCTGGGGAGATGGTCTTTGCCACAATCAGGACAAAAAGCCTGTATTGTGATAGCCTGTCCTTGACTCGGAGATGGTGGGTGGGGACAGTCACGAATGAAATGGTCACCTTGACATCTAAAACAAGATCCTCTAGGGGCTTGTGGTCTCATTTGTCTCAATTGGGGCCTAGGGTTAGGATTTGTGTACATGACATTGGAGTATTTTGGCTCCCAATTTTGTTCCGTAGGTTGTGCCTCATATTGATACGGATAAATCTCACTATGTTCAGGTGAACTCTCTGTGTAATAAGCATGTGGGCTACCTTCATGGGAGTAGTCTGAACTATGAGCATGAGAGTCATTCTCTGAGATCAGTGGGGTCACTGGCACCAATGCTCTATTAAGGTTCTCTTCTGCCACTGCATACTTAACTGGAACTGCATTGGCAAGAGCTGATGGTTGGTTTCCCAAGACTGGTTGTGGCCTATATGGTGCCTGATATTGCTGTTGTGGTCTATAATATGGCTGTTGGTATTGGTTCTGATACCTACCTTGTGGGTAAGGTTGCTGATAATTTTGTCTAACAGCCTGCCTATTGTAGGGACAATCTTGAGCCCTATGGTTTGTGTACTTCCTTTCAATAGTGCAGTATGGGTTATTCCTTTCTCTCATGTTTTGGTTGTGCATTGGGCATACATTAGCCATGTGGTCACCTCCGCAAGTATAACACCGATTCAATGGGTCACTCTCGGTGTTTGTGTATTTTGGACTCCCAGCTTCTTGGCAACTTGCTCAGCTATCTCATCTATTTCCGTGGAGATTTTTGAAGTATGACTAGTAGAACTATCAAAATCCTTATAGAGTTTGGACAATCCTAACTCCTCACCCAAGTTATCTTCTATGTCAATGCACGTCCGCACAAACTCTTCTATGGATCTAGGCTCTTTCAAGTACACATATGATCTTAACTTAGTGCTTAGTAAGCCATCTAAAAACAAAGCCACTTTGTTTGGCTGGTGTGGGTAGCTCTGGCATCTTTCTAGGTACTGTCTAAACCTTCTACTTGCTAGTCGCACTATTTCTTGGGGTGTCTGCTTGAAGCTGTGGATTAAAGATGAAGTGTTATGCCTGATACCACTCTTGGAAAATTCTACAATGAATTCATCTAGCAGTTGACCTATATCGCGATAGTTGCGACTACTTAGAGGTTGAAACCAAGGTAAGGCAGTGCCCTTAAGAGTCAGACCAAATGCCTCGTACTGGGTTAACAAATCCTCAACCTGTTCAGATCTTAACACTTGTTTGAACTCGGCCACATGATCATAAGGATCTCCTGACCCATCAAAATAATTCTTCATTGCCTTGATCACTTGAGTGGGTCTAAGGGTTCTTGGGTGCTCTCGGGGTCTAGGCAATGGAAAATCCTGTTCATCTCTTTGTTGCCTATGTGCTTGATGTCTCTCTCTTTCAGGTCTTTCATTTTCAAATCCTGACCTATTCCTGCCCACGGTGTATGCAAAACTTACATCAGGTCTCTCTCTAGTTCTTTCTCTCTCGGCTTCATGAGCGTGGGATGATCCTACTCCTTGGAGGCCATGGGAAACATTGGATCTTGGTGGAGAGAAAATCAATTCACTCTTCCAAGTATATGCATGTCTATCATGTTCTGTTACCAAGAATATCTTCTCTGATGTGTTATCCAGGTAGACAACTTTGCCTGGTATCTCAGGATCTTTGAATTCATAGATGATGACTATGCCCAATTGGCTAGGTTGATCTGGCTTGAATCTCCAAAAGGCTTCCTCTGTTTCTCTATTCAAGAAGAGTTCTATGCTTTTGTTGTCTTGAGGGATCCAATCTGGTGTGATCACTCTGGTCAAAACTGACTTACCTCTAGGAGTCTAGGGTCCTTGTCCTACATTTCCTTGTTCTAGGTCTCCTATCTCGTTCTCATGAATGACATTTCCAAACTCATTGGTCCTATCTGGTAGGTTGGTGACCACATACATGGTCCCTTCCTTATCAATGTATGAACCCTCTTCGAACTTGACCATCGGGTGTTCCAGTCCAAAGGGTTGATCTGGATTTTTTGAGTTGGACCACTAATCGCCTCAGGCCATCCTCATAGATGCGAGCACCTAATCGGTTGGTCCGAATATATTCCAATTGTGTCTTATAGGGTCCTTCTGGTGTTTGTAGATGGGTAGTTCCTGAGCCACCTGCAGATTTTCCCATGCTAAAAGACATTTCTGAGTCACTTGTGTCAGAGTTTAGTACGTAAGGACAACCACTTAGTTGTTGTGCCCAAGACTTTGTTGTGTGGTTGACACTGGACTGAGAAGATGTAATGCTTTGTCTATCCTTTCCTAGGTGTCTACCAGATCTCAGGTTCATAAGCTTTGGCTAAGAGTCCAAAATTTCCCCTTGGTATGGTTCACAAATCCTTTGGAGTCCCCTTGGGTTCTTGGTCCCACCTGAGGGTCAACTTCAAAATATCCTATCTGAAAATCAACGAGCTTTTCAATGAGCTATAGAGCTCAAAAAATGGACTTTGGATGAAAAACTTATGTCAAATCAGGCTCCTGGGGGTCAAAACAGGCAAACAAGACCTTTTGGAAAAAATCACGATTTTGTGAAATTCAAGAGAATCGCGATTTTGTGAACTTCAAGAGAATCGCGATTTTGTGAACTTCAAGAGAATCGCGATTTTGTACCTTGAGAATCGTGTTTTCACAAAATCGTGTTTTCACAAAATCACGATTTTGAGCAGAAAATCGTGTTTTGAAAATCGCGATTTTGAGCAGAGAATCGTGTTTTTTGAAAATCGTGATTTTCAGCACAGAATCGTATTTTTGAAAATCGCGATTTTAAGCACAAAATCGTGTTTCACAGAATCGTGTTCTAAATTCGTGTTTTCACAGAATTGCCTTTTTCACAAAATCGTGTTTTTATTGAAAATCGTGATTTGTGAGAATCGCGATTTTGAGCAGAGAATCGTGTTTTTGAAAATCGCGATTTTGAGCACAGAATCGTGTTTTTTGAAAATCACGATTTTGAGCACAGAATCGTGTTTTTGAAAATCGCGATTTTGAGCACAGAATCGTGTTTCATAGAATCGTGTTCTAAATTCGTGTTTTCACAAAATCGCCTTTTTCACAAAATCGTTTTTTTACTGAAAATCGTGATTTGTGAGAATCGTGATTTTGAGCAGAGAATCGTGTTTTTGAAAATCGCGATTTTGAGCACAGAATCGTGTTTTTTGAAAATCGCGATTTTGAGCACAGAATCGTGTTTTTGAAAATCCCGATTTTGAGCACAGAATCGTGTTTCATAGAATCGTATTCTAGAGAATCGCGATTTGGTCTCAGAGAATCGTGATTCATAAAATCGTGTTTTTCACAAAATCGTGGTTCTCAGAATCGTGTTTTTTTTACATGAAAATCGCGATTGCCAACAGAGAATCGTGTTTCCACAAAATCGTGTTTTTTGAAAATCGTGCTCTCAGAGAATCGTGTTTCTGGCTGAAAATCGTGATTTGTGAGGATCGCGCGATTTTCATCACAGAATCGCGTTTTTTGGCGGGAAATTCAAATTTCTGAGCGCCGGCAATGGTGAGCTCCGTATGAGTAGAAAATCATGAAAAAAACACAGCGCTTGCTCTCCCTTGCACTTCCTAACTCCTTCCCACACAATAATGCATGAAAAATGGTATGAAAATGGTGAAAATGCACTAAAAAACAAGAAATTTCTATGAAGAAAAATATGGAAGAAGGTGGAGATGATGACGATGATGAAGATGAAGAGGAAAAAACTGAAAATGAACGGAAATGATAGTTTTTTTACCTTCCAACGTCGCAAATCTACTATCCTACCATCACAACGCTTGTCCTCGAAGTTCTCTCCCCGGCAACGACGCCAAAATTTGGTGTAGCTCAAGCGTAAGCACCACCTCCTTTACTTGTCAATCCGCGGAGACGTGAGGACCGGTATGAAGACCACGAGCAAGTGAAAGCACAAGTGCATGAGTGAAAGCACACAAACATGCACACACATACACACACACGCGCACAAAGTAAGATCAAAGAGAGGAACAATGGAAACCTTAGATTGCCAAAGAGTTCTCTTACAAAATCGTAAGCACCACCTCCTTTACTTGTCAATCCGCGGAGATGTGAGGACCGGTATGAAGACCATGAGCAAGTGAAGGCACAAGTGCGTGAGTGAAAGCACACAAACATGCACACACATACACACACACACACACACAAAGTAAGATCAAAGAGAGGAACAATGGAAACCTTAGATTGCAAAAGAGTTCTCTTACAAAAGCTCTATTCTCTAACAAGCTAACCTCCAAAATGAGCTCTCTAGCTCTTTTTATAGTTTTT
>CM035410.1:20595402-20612902 GCA_020310875.1 Ceratopteris richardii
ATCAAGGAAGAGGGATATCGAATGCCATTATTGTCATAAGAAAGCTGATTCTCTTTCCCACACCTGGCTGCTAGATTTTGGTGCTTCTTTCCATGTGACACCACATAGAGAATGGTTCTCTAATTATGCAGCAAAGTCTCTTGGTACCGTGAGACTTGGTGACTCTTACCAGTGTGATGTTGTGGGGATTGGAGATGTGGTTGTGCAGTTCATTGATGGTTGAAAATTTACTATGCATAATGTACGCCATGTACCTCAGTTATCACGCAGTTTGATGTCAGTTGGTCAACTTGATGACCTTGGTTACAAGGTGGTCTTCTATGCTCAGTCCTTTCGTATATCAAAGGGCAATATGGTTATTGCAAAAGGAAGCAAAGTTGGCTCACTTTATCCTTTATTTGTATCACAGAAAGAGCACTTGTTAGCTATTACTGAACAGCCTATGGCTTGTATTTGGCATGGTCGTTTGGGCCATATATCTCGTAGTGGAATGGAAAATCTTTCTCGTTCTGGCTACTTACCTGTGTTATCTTTCTCTGATTTTACATTTTGTGAGCATTGTCAATATGGAAAGCAAACCAGAAATGTGCATAGAACGCACATTGACTCTTCAATTCAGCCTTTAGATCTCGTTCATACAGATGTGTGTGGTCCTATGCCCACTAGGTCCTTAGGTGGTCCTATGCGCACTAGGTCCTAGAGAATGGCTTGCTTCAGTTGAGACTGAAAAAGGAACTAAGCTTAAGGCTTTACGTTCAGATAATGGGGGTGAGTATACCTCACATGAATTCAGCCTTTTCTGTCAGTCTAGAGGGATTCGTAGAGAGTTTACAGCTCCTTATACCCTAGTACAGAATGGTGTAGCTAAGAGGATGAATAAAACTATTCAAGATAGAGTAGTCTCTATGGTACATCATGCAAACCTCTCACAAGGTTTTTGGGCAGAAGCAGTATTGACTGTAGTTCATGTGATTAACCTTTCACCTAGTACTGCCAAAGGTCTGAAAGTGGCACAAGAGTTATGGACAGGGAAACCACCATATTATGGTCATCTTTGAGTTTTTGGGTGTGAAGCATATGTTCATATACCCAAGAATCTTAGACAAAAGTTGGACCATAAGTCAAAGAAATGCATTTTTCTTGGATATGGTCGAGAAGGACAATTTGGATATCGCTTATGGGATCGTGAAACACGGTCAGTGATCAGAAGTAGTGATGTCATTTTTAATGAGTCTAAGATGCATAAACAGCCCATTAAGGAGTTTGAAGTGAGAAGAGTGGTGTTTGAGGATAGTAGTCCTCCGGTTAGCATGCATAAAAATGCTGCACATAGGCATGTTTAAGAGAATGTCCATTCAGATCAGTCCGCACATGTTCCTGTTCAGCAACCATTGAGACGTTCTCCACGTGTCTCATATCCACCTGATAGATATGTTCCAGGTTTAGATTTTGTTATGCTAATAGATGTCGGTGAGCCTTCTTGCTACAAAGAGGCTATGCAGACAGAGGATCATGTCAAGTGGGAGCGTGCCATGAAGAGTGAGTTGGATTCTATTCACAAGACTTAGTACCTTTGCCAAAGGGCAAAGAAGCTTTACCATGAAAATGGGTATATAAGATGAAATTCACATCAGATAGTGCTTCTCTAAAATATAAAGCACGACTTGTTGCAAAGGGTTTTAAGCAACAACATGGTGTTGATTTTGAGGAAATCTTCTCTCCAGTGGTCAAGATGACTACTTTGCGCATGTTGCTTGGATTCGTTGCAATGGAGGACTTAGAGCTAGTCCAAATGGATGTGAAAATAGCTTTCTTGCATGGAGATCTTACATATGAGATCTATATGGAACAACCAGAGGGTAATGTAGTTCCTGGCAAGGAAAGTCTAGTTTGTAAGCTCAAGAAGAGCTTGTATGGACTTAAACAGTCTCCTAGACAATGGTACCAAAAGTTTGATGCTTTTATGAAGTCCCAAGGCTATTCTCAGAGCAATGAGGATCATTGTCTCTACACAAAGAGATGTTTTGATGGCAGCTTGATATGCTTGATACTTTATGTTGATGATATGTTGATTGCTGGGAAGTCCTCTTATGATTTGTCACTTCTCAAAAAGAAGTTGAGTCAGACATTTGATATGAAGGATTTGGGGCATGCCAAACATATTCTTGGCATGCGCATTACTCGTGATAGGAGTAAAAGATGCATATACTTGTCTCAAAGTGAGTACATATCCAAAGTACTTCACCGATTCAATATGCAGGGTGGAAATGTTGGAGAATTCCTCTCCTACTCGTAGTAGAAAGTGTAGAAGACCTTCTCAGGATCAAGACTCTTGCCAACAGCAGAACCTTCAAATGAACACTGGTACCAACTGAAATATCCAATGAACTTGAAACTTTGGTCACTCAAACTAGACACCTAGAGCTTTCAAATGAGATATCAAACACTCAATTTGAGTTGGTAACTATTTGATTCAAAGCAGACTACCTGTCCACTCAGTTAGGCTGAAAACTAGACTTCACTAAAACCTGAATAACTAGAATTTCATAAAACTGTCCTAGACAAGGAAGTACTCAAGATAAGCTTTCCAACGAATGTTTAAACACTAAAATTGGATACATATATTGAGAGATATGACTCTTACAAGTAGACTACCCAAAAATGGGTGTGCGACTGGACATACTCTATGAGAGTAAACTGAACGAAATGACTCAAAACAATTGAAGTAGCTACAAGGGGGCTTCCACGCCTTCTTCTTCTATACTTGAGTATGCACCCTTGATCATTAGTTCCAATGAACTTTGTATCCACATCCTTGCTCAAAACTTTTTCTCGAACATAATGATAATGCACTTCTATGTGCTTGCTTCGTGCATGAAACATTGGATTGTTTGTCAAGTGAATGCTTGACATGTTGTCACCATAAATTGGAATGGTCTCCACCTGCACATCAAGATCAGCCAAGAGCTTCTTAATCCACATAGCTTCACAAGTTGGAAAGGCTAAACCTCTATATTCAGCTTCTATAGATGATAGTGCAATAGTAGGTTGCTTCTTTGAGCTCCATGTGATAGGTTTGCTACCTATCATGAACACATAACCTGACGTGGATCTTCTATCTTCCTTTGAACCAGCCCAATCAGCATCATTGAAGCCTTTTACCTGCAATTCTTAATCATATCTATAAAACAAAGCATGATTGACTGTGTGCTTCAAATATCTTAGCACTCGTTTGGCTGAATTTAAATGTTCACTTCTTGGAGCTTGCATAAATTGAGAAAGAACTCCAACAATATAACGGAAATCTGGTCTTGTGATCGTAGCATAGATCAATGAACCTATAATACTCGTCTGTGTAGTTACATCATGTAACTTCTCTCCATCATTTGAGCATAGCTTCACATTTGTGTCCATAGGTTGAGTGAGTGGTTTGTATTCACTCATTCCAAATCAAAAAAGAACATCCAACAAGTACTTTCTTTGCATCAAGTAGATGCCATCTTTCCCATAGACTATCTCAATGCCTAAAAAGTATTTCAGCTCACCAAGATCTCAAATTTTAAACTCCTTACCGAGTTTCCTTTTGATCTCTTGTATTCCTGTAACATTACTTCCTGTTATGATGAGATCATCAACGTATATGCAAATATATACCTGCTTGCCTTCTTCTTTCTTCATGTAGAGAGAGGGATCTGCATTACTTGGAGTATACCCACACCTTGTGAGGTACTCGACCAATCTTTGATTCCAAGCACGTCGTGCTTGCTTCAGCCCATACAAAGTTTTCTTCAATCTACAAAAAAAATCTGGATGCTTTCTATCTTCAAATCCAATCGGTTGACTCATGTATACCTCTTGTTGAAGTTCACCATTGAGAAAAGCATTGTTTATGTCAAGTTGGTACAATGGCCATCTCCTTGCTCCACTCACTCCAATCAAGGTTCTAATTGTTCCCATCTTTGCAACCGGGCTGAAAGTCTCTTCATAGTCGATGCCGTGAGTTTGCTTGAATCCTTTTGCTAGCTTTATGCCTTGCTAAAGAACCATCAGCATTTCTCTTTATTTTAAACACCCATTTATTTGGAACAATCTTCATACCTTCAGCCTTTGGAACTAGCTCCCATGTGTGATTGTCCTTGAGAGCTTTCATCTCTTCTTGCATAGCTTCTTGCCATTCTTTTTGTGTACATGCTTCTTCATATGCATCCGGTTCTTTGTCTTTGACCACCTGTGTCATATATGCAAAATGCTTTGCAATAAAACTATCATAGCTCAGAATTTCAATTGGATACCTTGCTCTTGAAGACCTCCTTTCATTTCCTTTTGAACATTGCTTCTTCAATCGGTTCCACTTTACCTTTGGTGTGATCACCTCTTCATACTCTTCTTCACTTGCATTTGAATTACTATTTTGGGCAGCACTTTCAACTTTAGATTTTTCATAAGCTGATGTTGGTGATGAGGAATGACTCCTTCGCCTCCCCTTCCATGTTGAGCTTTCTCCAAGTAATGTAGAAGCTTCTGGACCTGACATTTGAGTGCTTGTTTGCTGAAATTCGTCTTGGACAACACCTCCATCATCTTCGCAATCTTCTTCAAGAATCTTCTCTTTCCCTTTCTCTCCAAACCATGGTCTTAGCTCATCAAATACCACATCTCGTGAGACTTGTAGCTCCTTTGTCACCGGATTGTAGCACCTATATTCCTTTTGCTCCGATGAATATCCAATAAAAATACATTTTTTTGACTTTGCCTCCATCTTTGTCCTTAGTTCTTGAGGGATGTGGACATAACACACACATCCAAAAACTTTGAGATGTGTAAGGTCAGGCTTCTTACCGGAATAAACCTCCTCGGGAGTTAGATTATGCACTCCAGCCGTTGTGCACTTGCTCATCAAATAAACGGCCGTACTAGTTGCTTCAGCCCAATAGTTTAGTGGCATCTTCATCTCATTGAGCATGCATCTTGCAACTTCTGTGATATGTCGATTTTTCCTTTCAGCTATTCCATTTTGTTGAGGTGTGTACCTACATGTAAATTGTCTCTTGATGCCATTTTCATAAAGAAAATCTGAAAATTCTTTGGAGAAATATTCTCCTCCTCCATCGGACCTCAAGGTCTTTATGTAGCGTCCTGTTTCCTTTTCTACCTGTGCTTTAAATCTCTTGAACATGGAGAACACATCTGATTTTTGTTTTATGCAAAACATCCATACTTTCCTTGAATGATCATCAATAAAAGTAACAAAATATCTATTACCAGCCACTGATGGTTGTTGTGATGGTCCCCATACATCCGTGTGTATCAAGTCGAGGACATTCCTTGCCACATAGTTGCTTTTCTTGAATGGTTGTCGAGTTTGCTTTCCTAGTTGGCATGCTTCACAAAACTCATGTAGTCCGGCATCATTGAATCTTGGAAGACCTCTTACCACTTCATGGTTGCTCATGTCCTTGAGTTTGGGAATGTTGATATGTCCAAACCTTTTGTGCCACAAATCGATTTCAGCAATCCTCTTGTTTTCAAACTGAATATACATCACCTTTCCATGCGGTTGTTGAATGTCCAAAGTGAATATACTTCCTTCTTTCCTTCCTTGAGCAATGACCTTGAATCCTTCTTTTGGATTCTTTATAAAGCAACCTTTTTCATTGAAGATAACATGATATCCTTTCTCTACCATTTGTCCTACTGAAATCAAATTCTTTGCAATAGTAGGAACATGAAGAACATCAGCCAATACCTTCTTGTCTCCAAGCTTGATATCTCCAACATGCTCAATTGCGTGCTGAGTTTCATCGCCGGTCTCCACACATCCTTTTCCACTTAGAGCTTGTAGCTTTGTGAACAAATCTCCTTGGCATGTCATATGGTTGCTGCAACGTGAATCTATGAACCATTTTTGGTCATCACTTCTCGAGTTGTTGTAGTCATGCTTGTTGGCGAAAACTTCGGCTCTAACGCCTACTGTTGCAGAAATACTTTCGCCCTGAAGGTGAGTTTCGCGACAAAGCTTGAACTCTGTCAGGCCTGCGGAAATTGTCGCGCCACCGTGATAGGATGCTAAACTAGAGTGATTTAGAACACCTCTGTAATCAGCAGTAGCTTAGCCTAAATAACGTCGCTTTAACTATGTTATTCTGCGACTCAGGTTCCACTAGAACTTCACCAGACTGTCGCTTGGACGTCACCGAAATCTTACCGGAACTTCACCGAAATAAACTTAGTTCTGCTCGTAATTGCTTCAGATGAACTTATGTGAAGTAAGGAAGTAGTGTGTGAGCTTCCTTCACCGGATGAACTTCCTTCTGGAAACTTCACAGTTCTGAAGTGCTACTTTTCGGTTAACTTTTGTACTGTGTGTACATCTTCATTCCACCGAAAACTGTGATCAGCTTAAAGTAGAGGCGTCTAGCTACAAGATGAGCTATCTCTCATACAAAGCTTCGAACTCTGCTATGAGTTATACTTCGTTGTTCTACCGGAAAATCCTGATTTCTGAGAAACTGTAACTGACCGAGAATTACTGAAATATGTTTTACTGAGTAAACTGTTATTCACCTAAACATGCGTTTACAGAGAAGGTACTGAAGCACGTTTAGTAACGAGTCGTGATAGTTAACGATAAACTAAGCTTCCTACCGTAATACGAAATAACTTCAGATTCTTCACAAGTAAAGATTGCACGCAGACATCCACATGAACATGTGTTTTCAATTAGAGAAGATGTGTACAAGTAAGCTTGGCCTCTTCTTGCTCAAGTTACAGAAACTCTCCTACAGTGAGTAGTTTCTTATTACCATCTCTCTTCAGATGAAAAGACCCGACACTTCAGGCTTGTGTTATTCATCTGTACATACGCGATCTATGGCGTCTTCTGAGAACTTCTAAATCTCTCTTCACTCATACGCGATCTATGGCGTCTTCTCTCAGTCTCTCGTTCTCCTCTGTGTATCATCTACGATTCTCTCTCCGTGTATATCTGCGTCGCGTTCTTCAAATCTTGCTGTATATATATACAATTTCTTTGGCGCTCCTCTGCCCTGTCATTCTTTAATTCGCGTTATGCGCGCCTTACGCACCCGCCGCGGTTAATTGCTCTGTTATGCGCACACCGCACACTAACTTCGCATACTGCACACCTGTGCATAGATTTTCCGGAAGATTCTGTTTCTCTCTTGTTTGTTGCGTCAAATTCGTGAGTGTTTCCTTAACAGCTCCCCCTCAATCACTAATTTGACCTCTTCCGGTCTTTCATATATCTTTCTTTCTTTTATTCCTGCCATCTCTTTGAATCTGTTTGTTTTTGTTCCATCCAAGCTCTTTGTCAGAATATCTGCAATCTGATCTTTCGTAGGAGTGTAGACTATTTCTATCTCTTTCTCCATTACTTTTTCTCTTAGGAAATGGTACTGAATCTCTATGTGTTTTGTTCTTGCATGAAACACAGGATTTGCTGCAAGATACAGCGAGCTCATATTATCTCCATGTATGATCGGTATACTTTGATCTATACCCATGCTTTTAAGTAAAGTCTGCATCCATATTACTTCTTTTGATGCTTCTACCAGTCCTTTGTATTCTGCTTCTGTTGATGATAAAGCTACTGTGTGTTGTTTCTTCGAACACCAGCTTACCAGCTTATCTCCTAGGTATATCATATACCCGTGCGTTGATCTTCGGTCATCTTGACTTCCTGCCCAATCTGAGTCACTATATGCTCTGAGCTTTATATCTGACGTAAAAGGATAATATAATCCTTCCTTTATAGTTCTTTTGATATATCTGAGAACTCTTTGTCCTGCAACCCAATGTTGCTCTGTCGGACAATGCATAAACTGTGAGAGAACTCCCACCGGAAAACTGAGATCCGGTCTTGTTAGCGTAGCATATATTAAGCTTCCTACTAACGATTGATACTTCTTCATATCTTTAAACTCTGTACCACTATATTTACTGAGTTTATGGTTTACTTCAAGCGGTGTTGAAGCTTCTCTGCAATTTTCCATGTTGAACTTCTTCAGTAAGTTCAGGAGATACCTCTCTTGTGTGACATATACACCATGATCTGTATATGTGATTTCCATTCCTAGAAAGTATGATAATTTTCCTAGGTCACTGATCTTGAATTCCTTTTCTAGCAGTTTCTTTACCTCTGTGATTCCTGCATCTGAGGTTCCTGTAATTATTATGTCATCTACATAGATACAAATGTAGATCATTCCTTCTTCTGTTCTTTTGATGAGTAGACTTGCATCTGCCTTCGAACTTTGGTATCCAAGTTCGTTCAGATACTTCACGAGTCTGTAGTTCCAAGCTCTTGGAGCTTGCTTCAGTCCATAAAGAGCTTTTCTTAACCTGCAAACAAAGGTTGGGTATCTGGAACTTATAAACCCTTCCGGTTGTTCCATATATACTTCATCTGATATATATCCATTCAGGAATGCATTCTTTATATCTAGCTGACTTAGCTTCCATCCTTTTGATGCTGCTATAGCAATCACTGTTCTTATGGTTGACATCTTTGCCACCGGACTGAACGTCTCGTCATAGTCTATGCCATGCGTCTGAGCATAGCCCTTGATAACCAGTCTCGCTTTATGTCTGGCTATCCTTCCATCTGCAAGTTTCTTAACTTTGAACACCCATTTATTTCCAATTACTTTCTTACCATTCGGTTTAGGAACAAGCTCCCATGTCTTGTTCTCTTCCAGTGCGGTGAATTCTTCTTTCATTGCTTCTTGCCATTGCTTCTTGCCTTTAGCTTTGTCATAGCTCTGAGGTTCCTCCTCTTCTTTAACCATATATGCATAATCTTGTTGAGTTATATATGATGTATCATACTAGTATCTTTCCGGTTGTCTTCTTACTCTGTTTGACCTTCTTAGCTCATATTCTTTGTGTGTGTCTGAGTACCCGTCTTCATCTTCGTTCCTTATACCTGTTCCGGTCCTGGACGTACTTGCCTCTTCATCTTTGTTTACCTGAACAATTGATTTTCCTTTCTCTCTTCTTTTTATCTCTTCTTCAAATTCTTCAGCTGTATGACTCTGATCTGCATACCAGCTTTTCTGTTCATCAAATGTTACATCCCTGGAAACAGTAAAATGTTTGGTTAGAGGGCTCCATAACCTGTAACCCATCTGTTTCTCATCATATCCGACGAATACATATTTCTCTGCTTTTGGTTCAAGCTTATGTCTCAGTTGAGACGGTACATAAGCATACGCTACTGATCCAAACACTTTGCAGTGATCAAGTGTTGGCTTCTTTCCCCACCAAGCTTCATAAGGGGTCATTCCTTCTAACGATGTACATGGTAACCTGTTTACCAAGTATGTAGCTGTATTTACAGCTTCAGCCCAAAGATAATCCGGGCAATTCTTTTCTTTTAGCATAGCTCGTGCAAACTCGACTAGAGTTCGGTTTCTCCTTTCTGCTACACCATTCTATTGTGGTGTATACCTGCAGGTTATTTCTCTCTTAATACTTGCATTCCAAAGATAGTCATTGAATTCTCGGGAGAAGTATTCTCCCCCTCCATCAGACCTCAGTCTTTTAAGTTTTCGTCCGGTGAGTCTTTCAGCATATGCATGAAAATGCCTGAAAGCTCCAAACACTTCTAACTTTTCCTTCAAAACATAAAGAGTTATCCACCTTGTTGCGTCATCAATGAATAAAACATAGTACCTTGATCCGCTGATTGATCCTTCTTTCGTTGGTCCCCATACATCTGTATGTATGAGTTCTAGCACGCCATCATGTTTGAATCCTTTCTTCTGGAAAGGTAACCTGTGGGCTTTTCCCATTTGACAGGCTTCGCATTTGTGAATCATATGTTGGTTCTGTACGTTCGGTAATCCCAGTACAGACTGGTTCGCTATCATAGCTTTAATTCCTTTTTCGTGAAAGTGACCTAATCTCTTGTGCCAGAGATCAAGTTCTGTAATTACCTTTTCATCATGTGTGAGCAGCGCTTGGCCAATGTTCCCTTGTACTCTTAAGGTAAAGATTCTGCCTTCTTTCTTACCAGAAACGATCTGATAATATCCGTTCTTGGGATCTTCTACAAATACTCCTTTGTTTGTAAATCTGACCTGAAAACCTTTTTCGACTATCTGTCCCACACTGATCAGATTTCTCGGTATTGTTGGAACATACAAAACATTGGTTAGCAAATCTGCTCCACTCTTGCATTTCACTTTTCCGATTGATTGTACTTTGTGTCTTGTATTCTCACCTGTTTGAACAGTGTGACTAGAACTACCTTTCTCTAGTTCTGACATTAGTTCTATATTTCCTGACAAATGATTAGAGCATCCAGAATCAATGTAAAATACCTTTAGGTCTTCATTTTCTGATGTGCTGATTGAGTTCATCATCAATGATGTATGACTTTCATTCTGTGTGTCATTTGCGTAGTTGTTGTAGGTTGTTGAGAGTGATGGATGGATGCACTCAGGAAATCAGTTGGTGCTGCAAATCCTGCTTCACACCTGCCCTCCTTTCTCTTCAGATATACTTAGGAGACTCCTTGATGTTCCAAATGACACCAAGAAACTATATATGTGCTTTATAAGTTAATAGTGTAATGACCAAATCAAAACAGATGACTTTGAATCTTCACAAGTTCAAAAACTTTCTATTCCTGTAATGACACCTGCTCACTATAAGCTTAGTGTGTCCAGCACACTTACAATTGGATCAATTCCTTCTGGGAGTATTAAATTAACTTAACAAGCTACCATTAGCAAGTTAAATCACTCCAATTAACAAACTATGCACTGAGAATGATCTTTAGCAAAATCAGAAATACCCCCGACTTTTTAGGGACTACTCAGAAAAATACCAGTGACTGCCTCGACTGCAATTTCTCGCAAATGACTGAATGGAATGCTTTGAGATTTTGTATGCTTGTAGTAGACCTTGAGCTGGTTCCAATGAGCTATAGATCACTTGATTTGGTTCAGTAGATCCAGAGATATGCCCTGATGAAGTTGACAGACTTAGAGTAGGAAGTTCAGAAAAAACAGAGATGATGAATGTATACTTCTATTGATAAATGTGTTTATACAATCTCATTAGCTTGACAAGCATAGCTAAATGAGGTATTGTGGTGTTGGCAATAGAGTAGCCTTCACACACAATGAATTACAATGGAACATATGCCTCGGGGAGTGAGCTAGAGTGTCTGTATGTCCCGCGACTTTTTTCTTCATCTTTTATAGAAGTTTTGAGATCATTTGAATTTGAATTTCAAACTTAGGCTCCCTTAAATCTCTCCTCTAAAAGTAAGGAGATATTCTCTCTATCTCAACATTCAAATTTTCACGACTAATGAGGTAGGTGGATGACTTTAAGTGGTTACAAACAAATGACAAGTCACTTAGACTTTTACAAGGGGTAAAGAGGTAATAACATATAAGCATATGTTCATGTGAACCTTGCTTTAAGTGAAGCCTTGATAATTCTTTATCCATGCTAATCTTCAATGAATTCAAGGTTCCAAGCCAATGTGTGTAGGCTTGTCTAGCACCAACATAGGTGGTGTTGTAGGATTGGCTCTGTCCCCAACTTCTTACTCCACCTCTACCGTAGCCTCCTCTTTGGCTTTGTCTTCCTCTTTGGAAGTTACTTTGATTTCTTCCGCTACTGCCTCTGCTATTGTTGTTTTGATTTTGATTTGATCCTTGTTGATTGTGCCAACAATCATGCGCCAGATGGTTACTTAGTCCACAAATCCAGCAAGCTTTCTTGGTGGTATTCTGGCGGCTTCTTCCTCTTGCTCTTCCTCTGCCAGTGCCTTTACCTCTTGCGTAATAGGCCTGAGAACTCGACTCTTCTTCGTCTTTTGACTTACCCTTTTCTTTCTTCTTGTTCTTCATATACATTGCTGAGCTATGTCCTTTGTCTGCGTCTCCTTTCAGGTCTTGCTCATATGTGAGCATCAAACCAAGCAACTGATTTAACTCTGGTACAAAATGATTTAGGGAGAGTTCAGTTGATAGTACAAAAGGTTTCCACCTTTCATCTCCTCTCAATCCTGTGAGCACTTGCGCTATCAATCTATGATCTTCGACTTCTTCATTTATGGATCCAAGACTATCTGCTAGATCCTTCATTTTAGTGACGTAGTCATTGATGCTTTGACTCGGCTTCTTTTTGAACGTTGTGAACTCGGACCATAGGCTGGCTTTCCTAGCTTTCGTAGTATTCTGGAAGTGATCTTCCAATGCGCTCCATATGTCCTCTGCTTTCTCCAGACCTCTAATGTGCGGTAGTAGATGATCTGACACAGTGTTGTAGATGTAGGCTCTTGCCGTTGCATCTTTCTTCTGCCATAGCTTTAGGGCGTCTAGTTCTTCTTTTTCCGGTTGACTATCATCTTCGAAAGTGGGTTTCTTTTCTTCTCCGGTCACGTACGTCATTAAGTCCTTACTCATAAGTAAGGCTTCCATGCACATTACCCATGCAGGATAATTATCTCTGTCCAGTTTATCAATTTGGACATGATCTGCCATGATCTTCTTCCTCTCGTGGAATGATCCGCCTCTTATACCGATTCTTGGGAAAACTAACCTGCTCTGATACCAATTGTTGGCGAAAACTTCGGCTCTAACGCATACTATTGCGGAAATACTTTCGCCCTGAAGGTGAGTTTCGCGACAAAGCTTGAACTCTGTCAGGCCTGCGGAAATTGCCGCGCCACCGTGATAGGATGCTAAACTAGAGTGATTTAGAACACCTCTGTAATCAATAGTAGCTTAGCCTAAATAACGTCGCTTTAACTATGTTATTCTGCGACTCAGGTTCCACTAGAACTTCACCAGACTCTCGCTTGGACGTCACCAAAATCTTACCGGAACTTCCCCGAAATAAACTTAGTTCTGCTCGTAATTGCTTTAGATGAACTTATGTGAAGTAAGGAAGTAGTGTGTGAGCTTCCTTCACCGAATGAACTTCCTTCTGGAAACTTCACAGTTCTGAAGTGCTACTTTTCGGTTAACTTTTGTACTGTGTGTACATCTTCATTCCACCGGAAACTGTGATCAGCTTAAAGTAGAGGCGTCTAGCTACAAGATGAGCTATCTCTCATACAAAGCTTCGAACTCTGCTATGAGTTATACTTCGTTGTTCTACCGAAAAATCCTGATTTCTGAGAAACTGTAACTGACCGAGAATTACTGAAATATGTTTTACTGAGTAAACTGTTATTCACCTAAACATGCGTTTACAGAGAAGGTACTGAAGCACGTTTAGTAACGAGTCGTGATAGTTAACGATAAACTAAGCTTCCTACCGTAATACGAAATAACTTCAGATTCTTCACAAGTAAAGATTGCACGCAGACATCCACATGAACATGTGTTTTCGATTAGAGAAGATGTGTACAAGTAAGCTTGGCCTCTTCTTGCTCAAGTTACAGAAACTCTCCTACAGTGAGTAGTTTCTTATTACCATCTCTCTTCAGATGAAAAGACCCGACACTTCAGGCTTGTGTTATTCATCTGTACATACGCGATCTATGGCGTCTTCTGAGAACTTCTAAATCTCTCTTCACTCATACGCGATCTATGGCGTCTTCTCTCAGTCTCTCGTTCTCCTCTGTGTATCATCTACGATTCTCTCTCCGTGTATATCTGCGTCACGTTCTTCAAATCTTGCTGTATATATATACAATTTCTTTGGCGCTCCTCTGCCCTGTCATTCTTCAATTCACGTTATGCGCGCCTTACGCACCCGCCGCGGTTAATTGCTCTGTTATGCGCACACCGCGCACTAACTTCGCATACTGTACACCTGTGCATAGATTTTCCGGAAGATTCTGTTTCTCTCTTGTTTGTTGCGTCAAATTCATGAGTGTTTCCTTAACAATGCTTCATGGCAAGCATGGTTTGCTTGTCTCCTTCACTTGATGTACTCGCATAGTTATTTTGGCTCCTTTGGTTGCCTCCATTCAACCTTCCATTCTTTTGCCAACAATCATTTGCATAATGTCCTAGTTTACCACAATGATAACATGTTATACCTTTATGAGGATTGTATGAACCTCGACCTCTTCCTCTATTTCTTCCTCATTCTCTTCCATGTGTGTTTTCATTTGAGTTGTCCTTGTTGTCCTCCGAGTTGTGTTGGCTGAAATTTGTGTTGTTGTAGCTTCTTCCTCTTCCTATCGAGCCTCCTCTTGAGTTCCTTCCCATACCTCTTCCTGCATATAACATTTGAATATGGTTGTCCTTACCTTTGTTGCCTTCTCCTTGTTGAGCAACCTCTTCAGCCACAAGATTTGGTATAATCTCGTCGAATGTTGGTAGAGGATCTCTATAAAGGATGTTTGTGATGAGGGGCTTTCACTTTTCTTCACTTCTCAAGCCATTGAGGGATGTTTGGATGATGTCTTCCTCTTCTATCTTGCATCCAACTGATGCTAGCTGATCTCGAAGCTCTTTGATCCTCAATGTATTCTCACTAATGCTTTGTTTGAGCTTTTCCTCATGTTGTTGAGCTCGTTCTTGAGTTGCATCCTTCGAGACCTTGTTGAGGTAGCATACACCTTCTCCAATGCTTCCCAAACTTCCTTGGCTGTTTCTAAGCTTTTCACATGACTAATCATAGTGTTAGAAATAACTTGTGGATGAGGAACATTACCCTTCGATTCCTCTCTTCCCAATCAGCAAATTGTCTCCTTTGTGCCGGAGTAATGTTGGGATCTTCAATGTCCACCGGTTGTGGATCGTCTCCACTAACTAGACTCCATAAACCTTTACCTTTAAGGTAATTTGTCATTCTATACCTCCAAGATTGAAAATTATATTTGTCTAACTTCTCAACTTGTCCTAAATCAGCCATTGAAAACTTCCAAGATTGAAGTTTACCTCAAGTATATTGTGGCACTCTTTCTTGACTTCACGAAGCTCCCCCTTGATTTGTAGCTTCTCCTTTGCTTCAATTCAGTTCCAATGCTTTGAATCTCCAAACTCCAATGCTCTGATACCAATTTTTGGAGAACTCCTCTCCTACTCGCAGCGGAAAGTGTAGAAGACCTTCTCAGGATCAAGACTCTTGCCAACAGTAGAACCTTCAAATGAAAACTGGTACCAACTGAAATATCCAATGAACTTGAAACTTTTGTCACATAAACTAGACACGTAGCGCTTTCAAATGAGATATCAAACACTCAATTTGGAGTATATTTGAGTTGGCAAATATTTGTTTCAAAACAGACTACCTGTGCACTCAGTTAGGCTGAAAATTGGACTTCACTAAAACCTAAATAACTCACAGAGCATAAAGAACTTCATAAAAATGTTCTGGAAAGAGGAAATACTGAAGATAAGCTTTCCAACGAATGTTTAAACACTAAAATTGGATACATATATTGAGAGATATGACTCTTACAAGTAGACTACCTAAAAATGGGTGTGCGGCTGGACATACTCTATGAGAGTAAACTGAACGAAATGACTCAAAACAATTGAAGTAGCTACACGGGGGCTTCCACGCCTTCTTCCTCTATACTTGAGTATCCACCCTTGCCTCTTTTATAGCCAAGTGACCAAAAACTCTCATGATGAGTTTGAGAGCTCTTCTTCATCATTTCTCCACTACTTTGGACAACCACTCCTCTTACAGTTCAGTTTTTGGATTTGATTCTCTTTTCAATGATTCTCTTTTGGCCTCCACTACTTGTTGAAGTAAATGCTTCTATTTTTCATTGTTGTATTTTCCTTCTACTTGAAGAAAATCCTTTTTGCAAAAATATATACGAGCTTACTTCTTTATTTTTAACAGGAAAGGCATTGAGTACACCTTTACCCACATATGTGAAATTGAGCAAGGATGACTGCCCCAAATCAGATGAGGAAAAGGAATTCATGACCAAAATTCCCTATCAGTCTGCTATTGGTAGTCTCATGTATGCTATGGTAGCTACGAGACCAGACATTGCATTTGCAGTGGGAGTTGTGAGCAAATATATGTCTAATCCTGGCAAGAAACATTGGGAAGCAGTCAAAATGATTTTGAGATATCTGAGTGACACTAAGGACAAGTGTCTATGCTTAGGTAGAGGGAAAGCATCCATTATTGGTTACACAGATTCTGACTATGGTGGTTGTGTAGACAATCGTAAGTCTACATCAGGGTACATTTTTCATCTTGTTGGAGATGCTATCTCTTGGAGATCTCGTCTTCAAGAATGTACATTTGTTTCCACCACAGAAGCAGAGTATGTTGCAGCAAGTGAGGCATGTAAGGAAGCATTGTGGCTTTCTCGTCTTGCTTGTGATATGGGTTTACCTCAGCATGTGCCTCACTTGCTTAGTGATAGTCAAAGTGCCATTGCTTTGGCTAAGAATCCGGTCTATCATGCAAAGACCAAGCACATTGAGGTGAGGTATCACTTCATTAGAGATTTCTTAGCCACTGAGAGCATTATTCTTGAGAAGGTTCACACTCGAGATAATGCTGCAGATGCTTTGACTAAAGCTCTACCACAGTATAACTTTCCACACTGTTGTCACTTGATGGGGGTTACTTGATTCTTGATCTTACGTAGTCACTTGTATACTGTGTAACATGCCCATTAGGTGGGAGGTATAGTTTGTATACTTACACTCAGGTATTCCTTATCATTCATTATTTTTTCTCCCATAGTTACTCTGGCCATATTGGCCTTTAGTGGGAGATTGTTACCGTTAGTGTCCATGTGAAAGGCCAAATGGCCACCGGACACTTCTTTGTATATGTTCTTTAATAAAACATATAGTAGCCTGGTCAGTCACAGACTGTAAGTTCGACCGCATTTGTAAGACTTAAGAAGTCTATCTTCGTGCTTCCTGTGTACTGTGTTTTCTGCGTATTCTACAGCCTCTGTGCGGAGGACTGTGTGCGGCCTCAGGTGCTCGGTTTTCTAGTCTGAGCATATCGTCGTGGAGCTCTCGAGAAGGAGAGCGCACTGTGGTGCATCGCCATCGAAACACTTCACATATACGTATACATATACATATAGATATACATATACATATACCACCACAACATATCGAGGGTATACCAAGGCTTTTATCGAGGAAACTAAACGGGTGCATTTTACCCTCGAAGTCGGTGTAGCAGTCACTATAGGCATCGGAACTAAAGCGTCAGTATAGGCACCGGTATATGTGTCAGTATGGTTGTCGGGATGGGCGTCGGTGTTTCTGGTGCTCATACCGATGCTCATATCGATGACCATACCGACAATGGTGCTGGGAGTAACGATGTTTATATTGGCAATCTGGTGGGAGTATGATCGCTTATACCGACGACCATATCTGCAAAATTTATTTTGGGCAAAGTGTGTTGTCTTTTGCTACAACAACATTACCATGATGTTGTTTAGCAAAAGACAATATACTCTGCCCAAAGAAAACTGAGTACATCTGATGTGTACTCTAATGGCAACCAAAACATGATTTCACATAGCAAAATACTGTCGGACACAAAAGAGATGAGCAAAATG
>CM035410.1:20617902-20640402 GCA_020310875.1 Ceratopteris richardii
TGGATTATCTAATCACACTACAGATGAGTGCTATAGGAACTACAAGAATCAGAGAGGAGGAGGTTACCAAAGAGGTGGCTACTCACAATCAAGAGGAAGATTCAATCATACGCAAAGCTACAACAACAACTACAACAACAATTACAACAATTTACCAATGAGGCTACAAATCAAGGAAAGACTACAACAATTACATAGAGGATCAAGAGGATTCCCTTCTAATTATGAACATGATTTCAAAACAAGGTATGAATGATGAACACCTTTTCTATATTGACTCAGGTTGTTCAAACCACCGAAAGCAATGTAGCTCTTCTCTCTCACCTTGAGGAACCTACAAGAAAGCATCAAGTACAAAAAGGTGATGACACCAAGCATTCAGTGGTGAAGGTAGGAAATGTCAAAATCTCTGATGGGAATAGAAATCTATTGAGAAAGGTTCTTTATGTACCTACAATCACCAAGAGTTTGATAAGTGTTGGATAGATTGTGGAAAAGGGTTTGCAGGTTAGGTTCAACAAATATGGAGCATTTGTGGAAGATCCCCTACATGGATTCAAGAGAATAGCCAAGGGAGAAAAGACAGGTAGATTATTTGCATTTGAACTTGAGGATACAAGGAATATTGCACTTTATAATTACAAAGATCAAACACTATCAGAGCTTGAGATTTGGCATAAAAGTTTAGGGCATATTGGTGAGAGAACTTTAAAGCAAATATGTAGAGATCAATGTGTGCTTGGGATACCTAATGTCTTTCAGCAGCACATGATCTATAAATGTGGTGCATGTTAGTTTGGTAAATCTTAGAGGTTATCCTTCTCAAAGAAAGGTTATATGCATTAGGATTACTTGGAGCTGGTCCATAGAGATGTGTGGAGACCAAGCAAGGACCCTTCAATTTCTGGCTCAAGGTACTATGTATCTTTCATTGATGATTTCAGTAGGTGGACTATCTTGTTATATGAAGCACAAAGATGAAGTGTTCAATTACTTTAAGAAGTATCTTGCACTTGTGAAAAATCAAACAGGAAGAAGCCTAAAGAGACTAAGGTCAGATGGAGGAGGTGAGTAATTCTCAAATGAATTTGATGCATTCTTACAAAGATAGAGGAATGAAAAGGGAAATTACAACAAGTTACACCCCTAAGCAAAATGGGGTAGTAGAGAGGAGAAATAGATTTATTGCTTAAATACACATATCAATGCTAAATGAGAAAAGATTACCTAATTATTTGTGGGTAGAGAGTGTATCTACTGCCACTTATCTTATTAACAGGTTACCATCCAAATCACTTGATGGGATGACCCCATATGAAGCATGGCATGGTAGGAGTCCATCACTTGATCATTGCAGGATCTTTGGATGTGTTGCTTATGTGCATATCCCATCTCAGATCAGAGGTAAGCTAGACCCTAAGGCAGAGAAGTGCATCTTCATAGGGTATGATTTGAATCAGAAAGGATACACATTTTATAATCCATCCAACAAAGGTTTTATGGTTAGTAGATATTGTTTTGATGAGAATGATTCTTGGTTTGAAAGTGAATGCAAGAAGGTTAAGTTCCCATATGACTTGGAAGAGGAGTTTCCAAGTCTCACCAAGGAGGAACCAAATCAAATTGAAGACATCAAATGAGATGATGAGGACTCCATCAATTCGGAGGAGTTCAAAGCATGGAAATCAAAGGGCAATGTCAAGATGAAGAGGTTGGAAGACATACCTGAATCATCCAACCAAGCAATTAGAAGATCACAAAGGGAGAGCAAGAAGCCAATCAGATATGGGTATGACACTTCTTTAGTAACTAAGCATTCTGTTTATGTTGCTAAGGATTTATCATGTGAGGAAACTACCTCATATGAAGAAGCAAAGACCAAGGCAAAATGGAAGGAAGCTATGGATGAAGAAATAGAAGCACTCAAGGAGAATGATACTTGGGAGTTAGTGCCAAAGAAGGAATCAATGAAGGTAAGTAGTTCTAGATGGATTTACAAAGTCAAGAGAAACTCAGATGGAACCATAAACAGGTATAAAGCTAGACTTGTGGCTAAGGGTTTTGCACAAACCCAAGGAGTTGATTATGAAGAGACTTTCTCACCTGTGGCCAAAATGCCAACCATTAGGGTATTGGTAAGTGTGGTTGCATCAAGGAATTGGAATATGTATCAATTTGATGTGAAAAATGCTTTTCTTAATGGCTAGATTTCAGAGGAGGTTTACATGGCTCAACCTCCTGGTTATGAAGACCCAAGCAAGGTAAATTATGTATGCGAATTGAACAAAGATTTGTATGGATTGAAGCAAGCACCTACGGCATGGAACCATAGGTTGCACACATACCTTCAAGATCAAGGATTCATCATGAGCTAAGCAGATACTTCTCTATTGTTCAAGAGAAGTAATTCAGAGGTGATATACCTATGTGTGTATGTTGATGATATCATACTTATAGGTAATGATGCCAATGGCATCAAACACATCAAGAATCAAATGATGCAGGAGTTCAAAATCAGTGATCTAGGAGCATGAAAATATTTTCTTGGACTTGAATTAGTCTATACAAATTCTCGATTTTATATTACTCAAAGAAAGTATGTGTAGGATATGTTGAAGAAGTTCCACTTGGAGAATGCCAAGATAACTAGCATTCCTATGGAGGTAAATCAAAAGTTAATTGCTCATGAAGGTGATTTTCTTGAAGACATTGCAGGATATCAAAGCATAGTAGGAAGCCTAAACTATGCTACATTGACAAGGATTTATATTGCTTATGGATTACGTGTCTTAAGTAAATTTATGCACAAACCTAGAGCACCTCACTTGGAAGCAGCCAAGAGGATTTTCAAGTACCTTAAGGGTACTCAAATCAAGGTTTATACTTTCCATATACTTCAGATTTGAACATCAAACTTTATTTAGATGTAGATTGGGCAGGTTGTAAGGATGACAAGAAGAGTACCTCAGGTTATCCCTCTTTTGCAGGTGATAAGCCCATTTCATGGTCTTTCAAGAAGCAACCTACTATTGCTTTATCTTCAACAGAGGCAGAATATAGAGGATTAGCCAATGCTACTCAAGAAGCCATATGGATTAGATTGCTATATTTAGATTTGGGACTACATTCTAACTCACCAATGATTTTTGGCGACGATACAAGTTCTTTACATCTTGCAGCAGATCCTATTTATCATGCAAGAACCTAGCATATAGAGATTCACTATCATCATGTGAGAGAGAAGCTATTGAGCAAGGAGATTCAATTGGCATATGTATCCACTAATATGCAATGTGGACACTTATTGACCAAAGCACTTGATGGAAATAAACTTTGCACGTTTAAAGCTATAATTGGATTGCACGACATTCAAGAGGATTGATGAAGAAGAACAAGCCAAGATGTTTGGCTTGAGGGGGAGCTGTTGGAGCAAATGCCAAGCCCTCACACTTTGGCTAGGCATTGGAAGTACTTTGAGCAAACGATTGAAGAACTACATGACCCATTGCTTGTAAAGTTTGATCATTTACTTCTTGTAAAAGATAGATCCTAGAGAGAATATTGGAATTCCATCTTCTTCGTGGAGTTTGGAGAACTAAAAGCTACGAATCTCACTTAGAAGAATCATTCCTAACTTAGAGGAACCTTTTTAGGTGGAGCTCTATTTGAATTTCAAAATTCAAACTTGGAGAAAAGTCACTATATAAGATAGTTGGAAACTCGCAGCTTGAGAGCCCTATTACCCAGCATATTGTTCATCAATTGATGTAGTTGAGATGCTTACACTATAGCCTACTCCTAAGACCATCATTGGGCATCATATTCATGCCAATGATCATGTACAACATTGCCATATAATACATTATATCATTGATCATCTCCGTTGGTCTCTCTGTCATTGTCACTCTAAATAGTGTACTTGTCTTGCTCATATCTCAGAGACCCCTCCATCATTTTCAATGATTTGTAGCTTGTTGGAACAAGTTCAAAGTCTACTACAAAGTTTAAAGAATTTTCATTCAGCCAATTAGCAGAAAATGGTTTGGAAGTGGTCACTAGTCATTCTCTACAGAGTTCTGAGAATATCGGGGGTAAGCTTCTACTTGCTAAAGACATTGCTGAGTGTGTAGTCTATCATCTTAAGTGATTCTACTTGGAATAATTAGCTCTCTAAGCTAATAAGATACTGATGGAAGGAAGTTTTCTAATTGCTACTTTCCTTGAGTACTGAGGAAAACTTCCAGCACGTATCAAGATAAAAATAGTAACATTTTGGTCACTAGCTAGTTGCAAAACTATCTGTTTTGATCCTATTGTTTGAAGCATCATCTCCAAAGCACATAGACACTTATTTAGTGCCATTGGAAAGCTACAAGGGCCTGCAACACTACTCTCAAGTAAAAAAGGGTACCTACTAAGTATGGATTAGTAGTACCAACTCATTTCTTGAGGTGTCCATCCATCTTTCGCAACAATATGTATATGTATATGTATATGTATATATATGTATGTATATGTATATGTATATATATGTATGTATATGTATATGTATATATATATAATATATATATATATATATATATATATATATATATATATATATATATATATATATATATATATATATATATATATATATATATATGTATATATATATATATATATGTGTGTGTGTGTGTGTATATGTATATGTATGTGTATGTGTATATGTGTTGAACATCAAGCTCCAAAACCTACTAGAACTTTGGAGTTATTTCATTGGCTAAAGTGGGGAGATTTGGCTAAAACTCAATGTCCACAAGTGGAGCACTAAGGGAGAAGGAATTGCACAAGATTCCTTTACCAAAAAGTTTACTGAACCTCCTCATTCATCTCACCTATTTCCAATCACATAGGTGTAATTCTTAATTTTTAAGAAAAGAGCATCTCAATTTCCAACTTGTATATATATGTCATTTTAGCTGGAAATGATGAATGTTGCATGTTTTATAGTTTATAGAAATCATGTTTAGTGGTTTGGGATGTTGACAAGCCATCCTATTGCTTAAGCTAGCCCCTTGCATGTCCTTTTGTTGGTTCTAAGTAGGCATACCTCTTTGTGTGTGCAGGTAGTGTTAGAACTATCTAACCCTAAGTTCTAAGCATTGGTTCTCCTTTGTAGTGAATCAATTTTTTCTAATATTTGGCTCATTGGATAGCTAATAAATGCTATTTTGTTCTCACCATGTTTCAACCTCCTTCCCTTAGCAGTATGTATGAAAAGTTAAAAGTAGTGAAATATGGTGATTTATATATCTCTTTATGTGATGGCTTTAGTAGAGTTGTTTAGCTCTAAGCTATAAGATTTGTTTCTACTCCCATATTTATTAATTTTCTAGGATTTTTTCAAGAATTTGGTGTATACTGAAGGGCTTTAAATATGTTTCAAGTTTAAGTGTTAATCACTGGTTAGTTTTGGAGAGAAATTTGCTAGAAATGGGGTCCCTGTGTGATTAGATCTTGTATACATTCAAATAGCGTATGTTGGAGAGCTTTTTTCTCTAAGTTTAGAAAACCATTTTTGTGTGGAAATTGGTTTTTTGGAAAGCTCTTTTATTTTACTTTTAAGTATAAAAAAGTTCACTAGAAGTGTGTGCACAAATGCGAAGAAAGAGACATTTTGAGTTGTAGAGGTGTGAAGAAGTCTACTTGCAGAGGTCATTCATGGTTTGTTGTTGAATTGGGGTTGCAATGCATCGCTTATTAGTGGTATTAGAGCATCAAGACTATCATTAGGGGTCTAAGGGAAGGAAGAGGAGATTTTGGAGCTATTGGAGCAGGAAGGAAGCTGTATCACAACATTTTTTGAGTTCAATCATCAAGAGGGAGCTAGTTTTGAAGACATAGCAAGGATACATCATTTTGTTTAAATTTCTTGGAGTCCAAAGGTAAAGCTTCAAGACTTGCATCTCTCATATCAGTTTTACGATCACTTAGGGAGCATCCCAAATTAGGAGGATATCACCATGGATGATTTCACCACACAAGTGGAAAAGCTTGACAAAATCAACTACCAAATATGGAGGTTTAGGATGTAAAACTTTCATATGGGCAAAGGCTTGTGGGGATTGATAAGTGGATTGAATACAAGTCGTAGATTAGAATATAAACCTACCAATAATCGGTTGAGGGCATGTAGAGAGTGGAATGAAAGGGAGAAGAGATTATTCTTTGTTCTCTCATAACACTTTAACAATGCAATGATTGGAAACATATAGGATTTAGATGCACTGATAAAGGTATGGGAAACTTTGGAGCAGCTTTACTCTACATCCATGAAAGCTAAGAAGATACATTTGAACAAGGAGCTGAAAAGATTAAGGAAGTCACCGAACAACAATATCAATGATTTTATTTTGAAGGTAAGTGAATTAAGTGATACACTAGATCCCAATGGTTGCATATTGATGATGATGACCTAGTAGGGTATACCCTTATGGATTGATGGATGATGAAAAATCAAGAGCTCCAACTTTAGCTATAAAAGAGGACTTCAAAAGTTGCATATGTGCAGCCCGATCTAAAGAGATATTCAGAGGGATTTTAATTTGATATTGAGATCCCATCATAGCTCTATCGTTGCCCTCAGATTTTGCAATTATTCATTTCCAATGTCAATGTAATTTATGTGCATTTATACATATTGTTCTCTTATATGTCAACTCTTCTACTCTTTCATGTATCACTCAAAACACTATACTTCTCTGATCTATTGCTCAGTGTATACTTGATCCTTTTTAGCGATTTAAGTAGTTATAGATTTAATATACTATCTATTTTCTTGCTACAAAGTTTCATGTTTATTCTCTTAGTCAATCTCGAGGTATGAGCAAAACAATTGCTCATTGGTCTACATATTGTTAGTGCCCAAAAATGTCGTGATGCATCTCTAAGTTGCTAAGCATCATTCTTTGACCATAGTCTATTATTTAAAGTGAAATAACCTGCAAAAGTTAGCTACCCAAGTTCATTGAATATGCCCAAAAGGATTTTACTCAACTTCTAGTAGAGAAGGAGTATTGTTCATTTCTTTCAGCAGGTGTAGTGACCAAAATAGCAAGTTTTGGTTCATAGTTGAAACTCCTACTCATCTGTTTTGATTCAATGCTTTATTTTTGCTTCATGGAAAGGCTCAATAGGTCTACTTTGCACTCATCAACTCAATTTTGGCTAGTGTGAAGCAGGAATTTGCAACACCATCTCATCTCTAGGAGGTGTCCACCATCTCCTCCAACATTGGTATCATAGCAACATCAAGGTAAAATGGGAGATGGATTTCCATCATTCATTGAAAAATTGGATAGGGAAATTATTTAGCATGGTCCCTAAGGATGAAAGCTTACCTCCAAGGAAGAAGCTTCTATGGATACATATTTGGAGATGAAGAAATGCCAACCCTTAGAAGCAAACATCAACCTACAAGAGAGGAGAAAGAGAGACTAGTTGCATGGTGTGCAAAGGATGCTCTAGCTAGGTCTTATATATGCAACTCAATATCTAATTTCTTATTACCACATATTAGGAATTTGCAAGTACTCTGTTGAAGGCAAGGAAACCTGGAGAAATAAAATAGGAATAAAAAGAAAAAGACGACTATGCGGAGATCTATAAGGATGTGTCGCAAGAAAAGGGGAAGTTATAAGAAAGGAGTTAGAGACAACTGTAAGAGGAAGAGGGAGAAGGTAGACGAGGAACGAAGACGCTACAACAGGAAGAGGAGGAAAAGTACGAGACGTAAAGACGCAATGATCAGAAGAGAGACGAGGGTGCAAGAAGTGTAAGTGCGTCAACTATGAGATGAAGTCAGAGAAGAAGGAGTTCCTTTATTAGGACCGAAAAAGACCAGGTTCTACAATCAAAAACCAGTGTATAGATAAATGATTTATTGACAATCTTGGCAGCTTAGTCAAGTTCTCGTAATGAAGTTCAAATCTTTACAAAACAACAATCTGTATTTTTGGTGTCGTGTTTACCAATGAATAATCAACCAAATGTCTGCGCAGCACACTTAAAATGCTGAAAGTCTTCTATTTACGGTTAAGTCTGTTTGCGTGACTCAGACTGTACTGTGTCAGAGTGCAATTGACTTGAAATATATGTGAGTGCAAAAAGGAAATCTGAAAATTTGTTGCAAGAACAAAGTGTAGAAGGACTGTGTAAACTTTGAAATAGTAGAAAACAATCAGAATGAATGTTTTCGGTGATATTACGGTGATATTCCGGCGATGTTCCGGTGACATTTCGGTGGCTTTAAGAGACATTTTCCGGTGGAACATCTGGGGAAGTAAGGGTCAGTGCGCAATGGGAAAGAATAGAAAAATCTGATTTTGTTAGTTAGACGATGTTGTGTTGAACCGGAGAACCCTCAACACAATTGGCGATCCTACTGTACGGCTGAAGCCACCTCAAGAAATGCATGAGGGGCAGGCGAACTCGCTTTAGTAAGGTATATTTTACGAGGGCACAGAGCAAGAGCAGCAAACGTGGAGACATCCTTAGATTTTTACGAGTGGTACGAGGCCCAGGAGCAGGAAACGCTGGGCACTGACGACGAACAGGGGGAAACAGGTGTTGTAGAGGCCAGGTTAGTGGGTGGCATACTTGGTGCGTTATTCCTCACAGAAACAGTTGTAGGGGTAAGAAGATGACTCCAGTTTGACCCACTTGCAGGGGCGACCAGTCATAGAACTAGGCGCACACCTCAACCACAACCAATGGCTCAACCACCTCCAAATCCCAAAGTCAAGGCCGCTCATTTCAGTGGAACCTCTAAGGAAGATGCTGATTTCCATGTATCTCAATTCGAAATAAAATGGACAGCAAATGGATATCCAACTCTCTATGGTGACGATATTAAACTTCAATAGTTTGCAACCACGTTGGAAGGACGAGCTATGAGCTGGTTCAATCAATATGGCATTATCCATTTTGCTACGTATGATGATTTAAAAATCGCATTCTTGCAACGGTTTAGAAAAGAAAAGACGCCTTCCGATGTATTAAGGAAGTTGAGGGCGATCCTCCAAAAGACTATACTAGTGGAAGACTATGCTCAGAAGTTTAGGACTTTAATGGACAGGCTGCAAGGTAATGAACGACCTACTAATGAGATGTTGGCAGGATTTTTTTTGAAAGGATTAAGGAGCACTATCAGACATGTGGTGGCCAGTGTGGATATTGCGAATGGTTTTGATGTCTTAGTGTTAGCAACAACGCGTGTTGAAAGAAGGTTCGGACGAGCAAACAAGAAGCAGTCTGATTCTGGTTCAGAGGTTGGATCGTATTCAGAAATGGATTCAGGTAAGAGTTCTGATGATTCTGATACTAATGATTATGATGAGGAAATAGTGAAGTCAAAGCATTGTAAGCCTAAACCTAAACACCGTAAAGAGGAGGAATGGATTCGTAAGTTAAAGAAACATGGGTATTCTATATTGGCTCCAAAGGAAACTCGATTTTGTGATATTTGTGACAAAGAGGGGCATACCACAACCCAGTGTTGGTATAACCCTAAGAATAGAGGGCAAAGTTCTCAAAAGGGGAAGTGGGGCATTGGCTCTAGCCCCTTTTCAGGTCAAAATGGCAGATCAAACTCGAGTCCAGCCTGTTGGCATTCTGAAGCAACAACAAATTATTATTTCCGGTATGACATTCATGGTCAATTTTGTAGTCATCCGAATGACGGAGTCAGCGTACCCGTATGAAATGTTTTTAGGAAGACCTTGGTTTCGGCTTGCTAAAATTAAGCAGGATTGGGGTTTGAATGTAGTAATGATTACCAAGGGCAAAAAGCAAGTGACAATTCCCATGCGTGGGCGAAAAAATATGTCGGTACAGGAAAAACCGTTGATGGCTCAGACTATTAATTTAGCAGATGAGGTTGAAGATGACGAAGAGGAAAAGTTTTTGCAAGCAAACCCAACGGTGGTGTCAGTATTTGAAGTTGATGTAGAAGGAGTATTAAGTAAGGATTATAGTGGTGGGCCAAATGAAGAAGTGCCACTTCCTGGTGAACAGCTGGCAGGTGCCCAGTTACAACAAATATTTGATCAATGTAAGAAGGTTCCGGTGCAGCAGCAGATGAAACAACAAGAGGAAGAGATAATTATGCGAACGGAAAGGCTTTATGATCAGAAGTATGCAGGTTCTGTGCGCGTGAAGGAGGAAGAGCTTCAAGAGGTTAATTTAGGAACAGAAGCTAAACCCAAGATGGTGCGGATTGGTAAAACATTGGAAGGAAAGTTTAAGGAGTCTCTTATTTGCTTGCTTAAAGAGTATGTGGATGTGTTTGCTTGGGATTATACTCAAGTAAAAGGTATAGATCCATAGTTGCATCAACATAGGATTAATCTGAAGGCGGATGCAGTACTTGTGGCACAACAAAGATATAGAATGAATCCTCATTTTGCTAAACAAGTAAAGGAAGAGATTGATTAGTTGTTGGCAATCGGATTTATCAAACCGGTGAATCAGGTGACTTGGCTATCTCCTATTATAGTGGTCCCTAAAAAGAACGGGAAGCTCAGAATTTGCGTTGATTACAGAAAGTTAAATGTAGCAACGGTTATAGACCCATGCCGTTTTGTGATGCAGTATTGGATGCAGTTGCTGGCCATGAAATGTATAGTTTCTTGGATGGATTTTCCGGTTATAATCAGATTAGTGTGGCTGAGGAGGATCAGCATAAAATAGCATTTATTACCGAATTTGGTGCTTATGTATTTACCGTAATGAGTTTTGGTTTGAAGAATGGACCACCATCATTCAATTATGTGGCGCATAAAGTGTTTGAGCCTTATCTTCAAGACTTCATGCAGGTATTTGTCGATGACTTTCAGTCTTCGGTGAAATGATTAAGCACTTACTCCACCTGACAGCATGTTTTGAAAGATGTCGGCAGTTTAGGATGGTATTGAATCCGTTTAAAAGTGTGATTGCGGTAAGAAGTGGGATTTTATTGGGCCATGTTATCTCCCAAGTAGGAATGGCGATTGATGTTAAGAAAATTGAAGCTATCCGTACAACTAAAGCACCGACCAACGTTAAAGAAGTGATGCGGTTTGTAGGCCAAATTAAGTGGCATTCCCGATACTTAAGATATTTAGCAAACATTTCCTCACCACTGACGCATTTCACCAAGAAGGATGTTCCGTTTATATGGGCAGAAGCTCAAGAGAAGGAATTTCAGTTATTAAAAAAGATGGTGTCGGTGGCACCTATCTTGCAACCACCTGATTGGTCAATGCCGTTTCACATATTCGTTGATGCATCGGATGTGGATGTAGGTGGAGTTTTGATGCAACAGAAAGATAAAGGTTGGTATAGACCTGTTTATTATGCCAGCAGGGTATTGGCTGCGGCTGAAAGAAATTATCCGGTGATCGAAAGAGAAGATTTGGTGATGATGTATGCCCTTAACAAGTTTGGACATTATTTGTTGGGCAATAAAGTGATTTTTCATGTGGATCATCAGGCTCTGGTTTATTTAATAAAAAAGCCCTTATTAACAGGCCGATTAAAAAGATGGATGCTTTTGTTACAAGAATTCGATTTTGTAAGTGTGCATACCCCAGGGAAAGAGCATGCGATGGCAGATTATTTTAGTCGATTGGAATCAGGAGAAATACCCACTAGTGTACTTGATGTATTTCCGGATGCTGAATTGTTTACGGCACAAGCGGTCGAGACAGATTCGTGGTATAATCAGTTACTCATGTTTCTCACCGAAGGGGTATTACCACATCATTTTTCACCTGATCAGAGAAGGAAGTTTGCTCTTAAAAGTAGGCCGTATTTGGTGATAGCAGGGGCATTATACAAGAAGGGCGTGGATCAGGTTATCAGGAGATGCGTACCAGACTATGAACAATCAGCTGTGTTACTATCAACAGAAGGACATTTGTCAGGTGATATTACAGGAAAGAAAGTATTACACGCAGGGTTATGGTGGCCGAAGGTGTTAAAAGATGCGCATGAGTATGTTAAAGGCTGTGTAATTTACCAAAAGTTAGGCCAACCTAATAATTCTGATCGTATGACTGATCATCCGGTATTACCGCTGGATCCTTTTCAAAAATGGGGCATGGATTTTGTGGGACCTATTAAACCTGCTACTCAGCGAGGTAATAGCTATATATTGGTAGCGACAGATTATTGTACGAAATGGGTGGAAACAGTAGCACTCAAGGATAACAAGGCAGCAAGTGTGGCCAAATTTCTTTATCGTAATATTATGACAAGATTTGGGTGTCCGATTGAGTTAGTGAAGGACCGAGGTACTCATTTCTTGAATGAAGTGATTTCAGAATTAACAGGACTTCATCAAATAGTGCCTAAAAAGACTACAGCATATCATCCTCAAAGTGAATGGGCAGGTTGAAAGCATGAATGAAATTTTAATGCGTATTCTTAAAAAGTTGGTACATGAAAATCAGAAAAAGTGGGATTTGTTTCTTGACTCAACTTTGTGGTCATTCAGAACAGCATTTAAAGTGATGACAGGAATGACACCTTTTCGGTTGGTATATGGATTGGAGGCAGTAGTACCCATGGAGCTTGTAGTTCCAAGTTTGAGGGTTACGACAGAAACGATGTCGCCTGAAGTCTCACTTAAACACAGGAGTAAATACCTTTTACAGATGGAGGAGGATCGTTTGATAAGTGCATATATTACGGAAGTGATTCAAAGGAGGACACAAGCCTGGGTAAATAAGAATGTGAAGTTTAAAATATTCAAAGAAGGTGATTGGGTGATGGTGTATAATTCTAAGCTAGGACCCCATCCAGGAAAGCTCACATTGAGATACAAGGGCCCATATCAGATTGTCCAAGACTTGGGTCAAGGCACTTTTCATGTGGCAGATGTGTTGGGCACATGGTTAAATAAGCCCATAAATGGATTTCGGTTGAAATTATTTCAAGGGAAGCCGCCACATTTGGACTGGTTATCTGCTAATGTGGTGCAAGTTGTATGTCGTTCAGAACAACACGTCAGCAATGTTTGTGATCATCGCAGTAACAGAGTGTATTTTTCTACATTTTTATCGGTGGTATAGTGTTTTTTGACCTCGTGTTGGTCTAAGATTACATTGAGTAAATTTTTATGATTACAATGGGCACATGGTTTACAGTTGCAGTTCAACAATGCGTTATCGGTTGGCTTAGGGTCAATGATGAATAATGAAGTATTGTTGAATGAGGGTCGACAAGCTAAAGAATATGTTGGGTCTGCCAATAATGATGTGTGCGAAAGGAGTATGCCTTATATTCCGTATCAGCAGCTTCATAAGCGGCGGAGGCATCGTAGAGAGTATGAAAACAAAGTTAGTAGTCGACCAATGTTTATCTTGCAAAGTATAATCTGTTAGAACTGTATGGTTAAAAGTTTTTGCACTATACAATGCAGTATTGAGAAGATAAAATATCTATTTCATCTTCTTGAAGTACAAATGAGTGTTTTCTTTCATGATTCTTCTGGTATGTGTGGAAGTTTCATTGAGCGGATTATTGATAAGTGGGGCAATCGATTGTGGAGGATTTTTATGATAACCCACACTCCAATATTATTGAGTCGCATAAAGTGTTATGTGTGTCAGTACGTTTATCATTACAGAAAGTGGCAGTTCAAGCATTTGCACTTGTGGAACGAATATTTTTCGTTCTACATAAAGGCTTCCAGCATAATATGTTCTTCACTATTTTCTGTATTAGTGCTTGAATTAGGAATCATGAGAGGATGTATGAGAAAGAGAGAAGTGAGAGTGAGAAGGGAGGAAACCACATTGGAGGAAAGTGGTAGCTCATTACAAGGGGAAGATGAAGATGCAATTTCAACACCATATCCAAAGACTAAGGGTGTGCATACGTTTATGGGGTCATTCAAGGATTTTAAAGTAGAAGTTGATCTACAATCTGATCTGCAGCAGAATTGGCTCAGAAGAATTGGATTATTACAGTTCGCTATGTTGCCATGGGAACGTTGGAGAGGCAATTATGAGGTAAAGAGTCAATTGGAGATTATGCGGAAAATGAAGGGTCAGCTCTCCTTTCAGGTAAAATTTTCACCAGAATTAGTTGCAGAAGTATTTCAATTACTTATATACGATGATGTTATCGGTCCCAAATGTTCGGAGGAGGTTTTGGAGAAAGACTTTGGACCCTGGGAAGGAAGACCGCAGTACTATATGATGAGGAATGTAAGCTATACTTGAAGGGAACAACTAAAATGGTATTTGGAAAGATTATGTTTTATCATTAAATATGATTGTATGTCTAGGGAGAATTTTGCACCTTTAGCCTATGCAGAAGCAGGAGAAAAGGTGAGTTGGGCTCATTGGATGTATGATCACTTACAAATTGAGATTTTTGTTGGGGATAGGCGTAAGACGCAAACAAATAGTCGCTTATCAGCATATTTAGCTGCTTTATTCGAATCTGTGCAGTTTGTTGAAGATCAGAAGATAATGTGGCCAAAGCAGATCAAAATTTTCTGATCATGAAGCGATGAGTACAGAGCCGGAATAGTTAGCAGTGCAACAGGTAAGGAATAGACCTTCACAGACTTCTGAAGATTTTCTTTGCGCTGGTGATATGGCACAAGAAAGGACACAGGTTAGTCAAATCATTGAATCTGCTAAATATGAAGCAAACATACAGGAAGATATTTTGCTGCCAGTGCTAGATAGTATTGAGGATCCAAAAGTATTTGGGACTGCTTTTAGGTTGTCTAGGAAAAGAAGAGTCGAAGAGCAATTACAGGTTGATCCGTTCCAGAGTAGGACTGCCGACCGGGGGATCCGTTCCGGAGAAACTTGCATTAGATTGGGTTTATGTGCGGAAGAATATTTGACAACTTTGAAAAACGCGAGGAAAGATCTCTTTCCAATCAAATCCACATCTCAGCCAGTGACAAATCTGCCTTGGCCGCAACGTTGATCATTCGTCCTTCTTCTTTTCCTAATTCCATCGAAGTACACCGTAGTAGTGTAATTTCTGAGGTGATCCTGATACTATAAGGAAGCGTGCACGGAGTTCACTCTTGTGCAGATTTGAGTTTGAAACCGAACCCATTCATGTATAGCAGTTAATTGGTGAGGGATCTGAATCGCCCCATAAGCAGGCAAAAGACATATACATATACATATACATATACAAATACATATACATAAACATATACATATATATATACATATACATATGCATATACATATACATATACATATACATATACATATACATATACATATACATATACATATACATATACATATACATATACATATACAATACATATACATATACATATACATATACATATACATATACATATACATATACATATACATATACATATACATATACATATACATATACATATACATATACATATACATATACATATACATGTTAGTATATGATCAATGTCTACCCCTCATGATTGTATGCACATTTTGTAAGGCCCCCGTTATGAGGAGAAGCCAAGCGTGCATTACCCAATTGATGGGAATCCCAACTTGCATGTTGGATGAAGGTCATATTGGATCATATTAGGTATTGTAAGGAAAGGGATGTTAAAAGTCAAGCTTCAAGCTAAAAATTCGTGGGGAATCTTTTATGGACATGTGGAGCAATCAAAGGAAGCCAAAAGCCACGAGATTCCATCAAGAAAAGTCACTCAACCACTCCCCAAGTCATCTCAACTAATTCCTCCAAGTTAGGAGGCTGATTTGGAAAGGTAGTTCCTAGATTTTAGGGGCACACCTCTCACTATAAAAGGAGCCTGTATCCCACTTCTTTTGGCCCATCTTCTTGGAGTTTTAGCTCATGTAAAGTGAGCACTAAGTGCTGGAGTTGTGATAAGCAAGCCCCTTGCTTAAGCAACCCCCTTGCTTGCTTGTTTGTTTTCTTTTAGTAGGCATATCTATGTGTGTGCGCAGGCAGTGTTGCAACTCTCTACCCCTGAGTTGTTAGCATTGGTTCTCCCTCATATGGTATCCATTTGATGTAATTCTTGTCTCATTGGATAGCTATAAGAGTCTATTTTATGCTTACCAATTCTCTGGAGCATTCTTTGAGTAAGCTGGGAGCAACATTCATGTTAGTGAAGTTGTGTGATTGATATCTCTCTCTTTGTGTAGGCTCTGTTGGAAATATTTTGCTCTTTGTTGTAAGGGCTCGTTCTCCTTCTCTATGTATCCATTTGCTATGATTTTGGTGTCATTGGGTAGCTATTAGAGTGCTCTAAAGTTGAATCAAGTTTGAGATTCATTCTCTGTATAATCTCTGAGAAAAGTTTGCTGGAGTGAAGTGAAGTCTCTGCTGTTGAGAGTGATGGATGGATGCACTCAGGAAATCAGTTGGTGCTGCAAAACCTGCTTCACACCTGCCCTCTTTTCTTTCCAGATATGCTTAGTACACAAGTTTAGCTTCCTAATGACATAAAGAAACCATATATGTACTTTGGAAATGATTTGGGTAATGACCAAATCAAAACAGATAACTTGGTACTTCACAAATTTGGCAAAACCTTCTATTCCTGTAATGATACTTGCTCAGACTTTTACTCAGTGTGTCCAGCACACTTAAAATTGGAACAATTCCTTTTGGGAGTATCAATGTACCTTAGTAAGCTACCAATCACAAGTAGAATCACTTCAATTGATAAAGTATGCACTGAGAAATAAGTTTAGCAAAATTATATCTACCCCCGACTTTTCAGGAACTCTGCAGACAAATACCAGTGTGCACCTCGACTTGATTTTCTCCCAAATGGCTGAATGGAATCCTTTGAAATTTTGTATGCTTGTGGTAGACTTTGAGCTGGTTCCAATGAGCTATAGAACACTTGATTTGGTTCAGTAGATCCAGAGCAATGCCTCTTTGAAGTTGACAGATTTGGAGTAGGTGACTCAGACAAAACAGAGATGATGAATGTATACTTCTATTGATATATGTGTTTGTACAATCTCCTTAGCTTGCCAAGCAGAGCTATATGAGGTATTGTGGTGTTGGCTATGGAGTAACCTTCCCACACAATGAATTACAAAGAGATTTGGCCTCGGGGAGTGAGCTAGAGTGAGAGTGTCACCCGCGACTTTTTCAGTACATCCTTTATAGGAGTTTGGTCTTCATTTGAATTTGAAATTCAAACTTAGGCTCCCTTGAATCTCTCCTCTAAAAAGTAGGGAGATATTCTCTCCATCTCAACAATCAAATTTCCACGACTATAAAGTAGGTGGATGACTTTAAGTGGTTACAAACAAATGATAAGTCACTTAGACTTTTACAAGGGGTAAAGAAGTAATAACATATAAGCATATGTTCACATGAGCCTTGCTTTTGATTGAAGCCTTGATAAACCTTTATCCATGCTAGTCTTCCATAAGTCTAAGGGTTCAAGCCAATGTGTGTAGGCTTGTTTGCACCAACATCTGCTTGACTAGCAGTTGTGAGCATTCAACTAGCTCATGTTGTAGACATTGTTTCTCTTTGTGTAAGCATCCATTTCAAGTGAAATTTGTTTTTTTGGAAAGCCCTTGGTGTCTACTAAAGGTCTACAAAAGCTCACTGGAGTTCTCTGCATAAGCTCTGAGTAAGAGCATTTTTGGTGTGCAGAGGTCAAAGAAGGATACCTGTGGAGGTCATTCGCGCTTCATCGTTGCTTAGGGGTTGAGATACTTTCCCCATCAGTGGCATCAGAGCATTTGGGAATCTTGGAGGCATCACATACAAGCAAGAAGACCTCTTGGAGTTGGTGGTTGAAGATTTGCATCAACAAAAGCTTCTTGGAGGTAGCTCACATCAAGGGGGAGCTATTCTACTCAAATTTGCAAGAGCACAAGGTGTCCATCTAAGGAAAGCTTTGGATTGAGGTAACCTCAGAGCCTCATTTTCATTTTACACACATTGGAGCATTAGCCAAGGTCTAGTTCAAGTATCAAAGACTAGATATGGGAGACTTCAACACTCAAATTGAAAAGCTAGACAAAGGTAACTATCAACCATGGAGATTTAGGGTCTCCAACTATCTTATGGGCAAGGGCCTTTGGGGGTTGATTAGTGGAAGTGAACCAAGACCTAGGTTGGATGAGAATCCAACCAATGACCAGAGAAGGGCCTTTAGGGAATGGAATGAAAGAGACAAGAGGGTTATCTTTATTCTTTCCCAACACATTAGCAATAGCATGATCGGCCATATCCAAGACCTGGATTCAAGCATGAAGGTATGGGAGACACTTGAAAGGCTTTATTCAAAAAGCACCAAAGCAAGGAAGATCCAACTCAAGAATGAGCTCAACAACCTTAGGAAGAGCTCAGGGAGTAGCATAAATGACTACATACTTAAGGTCAAGGAGTTATCAGATGCATTGGGATCCATTGGAAGCCACGTAGACGATGACGATCTTGTGGCTTATACTCTCAATGGTTTGAGAGATGATGAGAAGTGGAAACCCTTTACCACTTCAGTTTATGTAAGGGATAATCTTCCCGATTTTGAGCAATTGGTTGCTCTCATGGTCACCGAAGAAATGAACATAGGTGGAAGTTCAACTAAAAGCAAAGATGCACAAGTTTTCTATGCAGGTAATCAAAGGGGCAAAGGAAGACAAGGACAAGGAAGGGGCAAAGGAAGGTTTGGAGGAAGGCAAGGCCACTCAAGAAATCAAGGACATGACCAAGGCACCTCATCACAAAGAGGGAGAGGAAGATCAAGAGGAAGAGGAGGACGACATCAACAAAACAGGAATCAAGATGGCGAAGGATGTTACATATGTGGCAAGTTTGGCCACTATGCTAGAGATTGCTACCAAGGAGGAAACCAAAGGAACTATAATCAAGGTTATTCATACAAAGGCCAAGGTAATTATGCTTCTACAAGTTCAGAAAATGACAATCTCTTGATGATGCACATGAATGGAAATTCAAGCAAAGTAGATAACACTTGGTATATTGATAGTGGATGTAGCAACCATATGAGTTGCAATGCTTCTTGGTTTACTAATCTACATGTTCCCAAAGGTAAAGGACATGTAGAAACAGGTGATGATACAGCCCATGAGATCTCCCATGTTGGAGATGTAGCTTTGGATGACAAGGAGGAAGGAAGATGTCTCAAGGATGTCTTGCATGTACCTACCATCACAAAGAACTTGGTGTCCGTTGGGCAAATGGTTGAAAGAGGCTATCAAGTAAGGTTCAACAAAGGTGGATGCTTTGTGGAGAACCCTAAGCAAGGTTACAAGGTCATAGCAAGAGGAAAGAAGCAAGGGAGACTCTTCACTTTGGAGGTAAATTCTCATTCTACTCAACATGTCTACTTCACATATGGAAACAAGAGGATTTCGGAGTTTGACTTGTGGCACAAGAGGATAGGTCACATCAACATACAAAGAATGAAGGAAATGCAATTCAAGAGGCTGGTTGAAGGTCTTCCCAACTTCCAAGGACAAGGTATGAAGCATTTATGTGAATCTTGTCAACTAGGGAAGCAAGCGAGACTTCCATTCAAGAAGAGTGGCTACATAAGCCAACATCCATTGGAGTTGATACATACAGATGTGTGGGGGCCAACAAAAGAGCAATCCATTGGAGGTAACAAGTACTTTGTCACTTTTATAGATGATTGCACAAGGATGGTTTGGGTTTATTTCATAAAAAACAAATCAGATGTGTTTACATGTTTCAAAGCATTCAAGGCAATGATAGAGAAGGAAACAGGTACATATATCAAGAAGCTAAGGTCCGATGGAGGGGGAGAATATTTCTCAAATGAGTTTTCTGATTTTTTAATGGATCAAGGCATCAAGAGGCAAGTAACATGCAGGTACACACCCCAACAATATGGAGTAGCAGAGAGAAAGAATAGATACATTGCCGAGATCGCTAGAGCAATGCTTAATGAGATGAATGTACCTAACATGTTTTGGAGTGATGCAGCAAATACCGCCGTGTATCTAATGAATAGGGCTCCTACCTCAGGGATCCATGGCTTGACACCATATCAAGCCTATTATGGTAAGAAACCTGATCTTTCCCACTTGAAGATATTTGGATGTACTTGTTATGTCCATGTGCCAAGTGAATTGAGGCACAAGCTACAACCAAAGGCAGAAAAGTGTGTGTTTCTAGGATATTCAAATGATCATAAAGGTTACAGGTGCTTCAACCCAAACACAAAGGACTTGAGGATATCAAGGGATGTAGCATTTGATGAGCTACTCCCTTGGTATAAGAAGTATGATTTTATGCAGGACTATGAAGAAGAAAAGCATGGACATGATGAAGAACAAATCGACCTAGAGCTAAGCGGCCCAAGGTGTTCCATCAATGAAGATAGTTCAAGCATGAACTCACCATGGAGGGGGAGATCTTCATCAAGCTATGAAGCACAATCAATCAAAAAAGGCAAAGCAACATTGGTGGAGTTGGATGAAGAAGGTAATGAAGTTGAAGATGATGGACACATGATGGAGAAAGAAGCTACGTCAAAGAAAGAGATCAAGTTCCCAAGGCAAAGGAGGTTTATTCCTCCAAAAGGTGAAGAAAGGAAGTCTTCTAGAGTTAAGTATCCAACTCAAAGGTTTACTTATGATTCATACATGGCAACACATTATGCATATATGAACAAAGTAGTAGAAGATCATGAGCCCGATTGCTATGAAGATGCAAGCAGGTACACCGAATGGAAAGAGGCAATGCAAGAAGAGATCGACGCACTTGAGGAAAATCAAACATGGACTCTAGTGCCCAAGAAGGAGAACATGAATGTAATAGGTAATAAGTGGGTGTATAAAGTAAAGAGGAATTCAGATGGATCTATTTCTAGGTTCAAAGCAAGATTGGTGGCCAAGGGTTTTGCACAAACCTATGGAGTGGACTTTGAAGAGACATTCAGCCCCATGGCAAAGATGAGCACCATTAGGACACTCATTGCAATGGCTGCTAGCAAAGGATGGAAGCTCTTCCAATTGGATATCAAGAATGCCTTTCTCAATGGAGACTTGGAAGAAGAGGTATACATAGAGCAACCACTAGGTTTTGTTCATAAAGAGTTTCCACATCATGTTTGTAGGTTGAAGAAGGCACGTTATGGCCTAAAGCAAGCTCCAAGGGCTTGGAACCAAAGATTTGTGGACTATTTGATCAAATGTGGTTACAATCAATGCAAGGCGGATCCATCTCTCTTCATCAAACAAAGAGGAGAACTTGTGGTCTACATGTGTGTGTATGTAGATGATCTTATCATTACAGGTAATGATACAAAGGGTATTGAGGAGATCAAGGCAAAGCTTGGAAAGGAGTTTAGGATCTCTGATCTTGGAGATCTTAGGTATTTTCTTGGCATTGAAGTTGTATACAAAGAAGAAGGTATTATGCTCATACAAAGGAAGTATATTCTAGACCTACTTGAGAGGTTTGGGATGCTACATTGCAAGCCTATTTCAAATCCCATGGAAGTTAATGTAAAGCTAAGCTCCATTGATGGAGAGCCATTAGAGGATGTAACTTTGTATCGATCTATTGTAGGCTCTTTCAATTATGCCACAATAACCAGGCCCGACGTAGCATATGGAGTTAGAGTGTTATCACAATTTATGCATAGTCCAAGGACTACACACTTGCAAGCTGCAAGAAGAATGTTGCGATATCTCAAAGCCACTATAAATGAAGGATTGTTCTACTCATTTGATGATGATATGCAGGTCAAAGCTTATTCCGATGCCGATTGGGCCGGTTCGAAGGAAGATAGAAGGAGTACAAGTGGTTACCTAGTCATGCTAGGTAGCAAGATCATCTCATGGATTTCAAAGAAGCAACCCACGGTGGCATTATCTTCCACCTTGGCTGAGTATAGAGCTTTGGCTCAAGTCACATGTGAGCTAATGTGGATTAAGAAGTTATTTATGGAGCTTAATTTGCAGGTTGACACATATCCAATTTTTTGTGACAACATGAGTAGCATTCATCTAGCATCGAACCCTGTCTATCATGCTAGAACCAAGCATATTGAAGTGCACTATCACTTCATAAGGGAAAAGGTGATATCCAAGGAAGTTTCAGTACATCATATTGGTACCAAGGACCAAGTTGCGGACATGTTTACAAAGTCTTTGGATGGGATGAAGATTTCAAAATTCAAGCAATGCATCAACATGAAGGAGCTTGGATGAGGATGAAGAATTCAAGCTTGAGGGGGAGTGTTAAAAGTCAAGCTTCAAGCTAAAAATTCATGGGGAATCTTTTATGGACATGTGGAGCAATCAAAGGAAGCCAAAAGCCACGAGATTCCATCAAGAAAAGTCACTCAACCACTCCCCAAGTCATCTCAACTAATTCCTCCAAGTTAGGAGGCTGATTTGGAAAGGTAGTTCCTAGATTTTAGGGGCACACCTCTCACTATAAAAGGAGCCTGTATCCCACTTCTTTTGGCCCATCTTCTTGGAGTTTTAGCTCATGTAAAGT
>CM035410.1:20657902-20670402 GCA_020310875.1 Ceratopteris richardii
GTAGCAAACGTTGGAGGTTTGCCACATCTATGTTGGATTTCTGCATTGTAGTCTGCCAGGAGTATACAATAGGGCACGTATTGATCATCATTGGTTCCGATCCATCTATGGTGGGACATGCTGCGGAAGTATTCTGATTTAATAATAGTGTCCTCTATCTTTGCCATAGATTGGATTTGAACTGCTACTCGATCTTCATGAGTTGATGCCGTTTTCTCTAGTGTTTGGAGCCACTCAGGTACTTCAATTTCTAGCGTATCCATTCCTTCTGCGGTTTGTTCACCACCTGGCATTGGCATAGGAACGTAAGGTTCCTCATACGTCTCATCTACCTCGATGGGTACCAAATCCTCGGGTTCTGGTTCGACAACTGGAGAGGGTTGCCTTTCATGTGTGAGTAATCTTGCTTGTAATTCGGCCACCTGCTCTTTCAATGCCTTGACTTCCTCTGAAGTCGTGGTCGTTTCTGTGACTTTGGGTGCTGTCTGTTGCTCTTGGAGTTGATTGCGCAGCGCATCCCGTTCCCTTTCCAAGTCATCATGAGCTTCTAATAGATCTGCATAGCTGTCCAAGATAGTCTTCATTGTCTCTAAGGGCACAGCTTTAAACTGCTCTGGATCAATTTCGTGTGGAGAGCCTTCCATTGCAGCTTCTAGATTTGCTTCATTTTGCTGCTGCAATCTCTTGTTTTCCTCAAGGGCGGCCGCCATGTGTTTTCTGAGAAGTGCCAGGTTACGCCGGACTTTGAGATTATCGGCTTGGTATACCTCGAGCAAAGCTTCTAGTTGTTTGGCACCTGATTCTGTTGATGGTTGGGGTGCCGCCAATAATGTTTGGTGAGCTTGCTCAAGCGTCGTGTAACGTTGATTCAGTTCTGCATTTTCTGTGTGTAGAATGTGAAACTGTCTTTGTAAGTTTTGATGGTGCGTTTCCAGTTGCTTATATCGGTTGTCCAAAGCTTTGTACTCATGCTGGAGCTGGTATACACATTGGTTTAATGCAAAAAATATGTTATTTACATTAAATAATGCTGGGAAAGGTGAAGATGCAGGGGGAATGGGGGCGGGAATGGGAGAGGTGGATGCTGTGGATGTAAGTGGAGATGTGGGTGGAGGGGGTATGGGTGATGAAGGTGGCATGGGGGGAGGGAGCGGTGCTGTGGCAGGTGATGTTTCCATCGTGTCAACTGTTTGAGTGACTGTGTAGATGGGAATCGTTGGTGGAGTGGATGTGACATCGGTGAACAGGGTGGTGAAGGTGGGCATGGTGACTCCCCCGAATTGGATTCCCGGGGAGAGTGGGATGCCCATGACAACGGTAGTGGTAGTGGATGTGGTAGTGTCAGTGTCCTGTGGTGGAGTGAATTGTGTAGTGTGAGGTGGGGATGGGGGTGACAACGGTGCTTCCTGATATTCTTCTGCTTGCGCTGCCTCGCCTGGTGCTGATGTATTGATGTGAATTTGCTTCCCGGACCTCCTAGGACGAACAGGAACTCTTTTTTCAAACCTGTGGATGTAGGCCATTGCCTCATGAATGGCTTCGTCCAGGCCTACAGCGTCGGCATGAAGGTTCATGGACTCAATGAACAACTCGTCCACACCTTCCTCCGCTAGCAAGTCGTTCATGAGTCTTTTGCCCTGTTCTAGAGACATCTTATGCTGTTCCTGAACCAGTCGCATGGTTCGATATAGTCTCTTGATTTGTGCCGAATATGCTGGGGCACTTGCTAACTCGGAGAGTTCGTCATATTCTTGATGTTGTTCTTCGTCGGCTTCTTCTTCGTCTCCTCCTGCCTCTTGTTCATCTACATCGACTTCTACAACTTGGGGTTGGGTGGGGGCCGATGTAGTTTTGGGTTGTGGTTCCTGAGCTCTCGCTGCTTCCGCTTCGAGGTTAGAGTCATAGATTAATCTGGCAATTTCTTCATCCGTGAGGTCCTCAAGAGTAAATCCCTGCGGGAATTCCAAATCGGATGGAATGGGTGGAAACACCAGATTAGGCCCCTCCGTGCTTGGTCGTGGTAACCGGATTGTGAATGGCCTAACTCGTCGTGTCTGGGGAGAGGTGACTTCTGGTGTAGCGGTAGCTCCCCTTGGTTGGGCACAGGGTAGTTGGACTCCCCCCCTCATCTTCTTTGATGGGGGACCTGCTGCTGATAGTCTTCTTTGGAATTCTTGGACTCGGGACCATACGAGTGCCCGCTGAACAGGCACATCATAAGCCAAGCATCTGTAGATTATTCTGGTCAAAGCACAACACCCGTGGAGCACATTCTTCTGTTTCTTGTTCCACCTTTGATGTGCTAGGTGGATCTGGTCTATGATCCAGTGTGGCACATTGATGGGCAGGCTTTCGGTTTCTGCTAGATATAAACTGAACCATATTTTTTTCGGGGGCATTGTGAATCGTTCTTGGGCGGGAAACGCAAAGTGTTGCATGATGGTTCGCAGGTGAAGCGCAATGGTAGGTGTCATGGCTACCATATCCTTCAACTTATTCAGATCCTTGTGCTTCATGCGACCTGGGACCATGGTTTCCTTTTCTGTGGGGATGTGCATGCCATACATAGCCAACGCTTCTCTTACCAGATTGAGGGTCAACTTGAATCTTTTGAGCTCATTACCCGGCAGCAGTGATGGCAACACAAAGGTGCTGTCGCCGCCCTTGACTCTGCTTGGCGTGATTGTACTGATCAGATATGAACATCGTAAAAAATCCGGCTTTGGTATGTGAGTCCTGAAATAACTTTCCACACCTGCTTTGACCCAAACTGATCTCATGACTTCGGCATTTTGGTAGCTTTCAAATTCGCGTGTGAAAAAGTGGTATCGACCCCATTTGCCATTGAATTCCAATTCTGCTTCCCAGAAGTAGGTTCCATCGCCCAGTGGTCCAGCAACATCACTGAACCAATGCGCATGCTTACCTACTTGAGAAGTGTGTCCTTGAGGAGGATCCTGGATGGGGAGCACATGCACTTCTTGAAGCTCTTGCGGTCTTGCAGTGAGACGTGGCTCAAGGAGAAGTGTTTCTATGTCCACGATTTGGGGACCAGATCCGGCTTGAGAGCTGGTACCTGCTTCTGCCATGGCCCTGTTTGCGGATTGGTTCTGTGAGAATATAGAACCAAGTGTTAACATTGTAATGGACAAAATAAATCCGTTGTTGTCCCCGTTACAACATTAACATAAGGTAGAGGGTGAGTTAGTGGTTAGTAAGTGTATGAAGACAGTGTGTGTAGTTAGTGATTGTGTTGTCCTAGGAAACTATTGCAGTTAGTAAGTGGGTTATGAATTTACACATTGGGGTCGGGGGGTTTATTACAGGCCCTAGGCTGCCAAATGCAGTGAATGGGCTTTGCCTTCGGTTTCGGAGAGTCTCTACAAAGCCTTCTCGGTGTCGTGGTTTGCAGATGAGGCCTTTTTGGGACCCATTTACAATTGATTACATGTACGCTCTTGGGTTTTGGTGTGTACATGAGTGTCGAGAACGAGTGAAATCTGGCAGTATGCGTCGCTGCGTTATGCTGTTTAAGTTGTGGCCTCAGTGTAGCTACTTGTGCCATCAAGCAAGCCTTAGGCACCCAAATTTGTCTTGATTGTGGGCTTGCCTTCATCGACTTCTTGGGCACCCAAATAGATTTTACTTTAGTAGAAGAATTTCTGAAAGACTTCTTATTAGCGTTGCGTTGTTGGTCACTAATAAGAGGCTTTGCCCCTGTAGTTGACGGTGGTGCAACTGGTCGTTCGCCTTTCCGCACCCATACCTGATCTATTTGCTGGGCTGTTCTGCTGCGCAGGTACTTTTGATCTCTGACATAGGTAGTACCCTGCTTCTTCTGCCTTTGATCCACCTTGGGTTGCTGCCTCTTTCTAGCCTTTGGAAAAGAAGGGAGTTCCTTTGCATTCCTGACTCCTTTTTTGCGAATATCATTCCTCTGCAACACATAGTTTTGGACAAGAACAGCATGGTCATCTTCATGTGTACCCCTGGAAGGACCAGGGGTCTGTGCCTTTCCTAGTTCCTTGAGTGCTCGATTGTCTAATTCTACTGTAACTCGACTATGATTGACCCAAACATGGAGAAGTCCACTTCTTAGGTTTAGATTGACTGCTTGGTCATAAATCCAATCTTGACCCAGGACAAGAGGCTCAGTGAGATCCTCATCCTGACACACTAGTACTTTAACTCTCATTGCTTCATCATGAATGTAGAGGGGAAGTTCCACCTCGCCCATGCAAGGGGTTTCCACTCCTCCCAATCCTATGAGGTATGCTTCCACAGGTTGGACAGTTAACTGTAACTCTTGACAGTAAGACATTCTAACAGCACTAGTGGCTGCACCTGAGTCAATCAAGGCTCTTACAGTCCTTGCACTTTTTCCTTGTCCGATATCTAGGGTTACGAAAGGACGTCGGTCAGTTATCCTAGGTGAGCTGGTTCCTGCGACTTCACACATGGCCATGGGAAATCCTTGGTCTGCATAGTCATTCGCTTCAGGCTGAACTCTACCTTGCCTTCGTAGTTTCATCCTTCTGATGCGTTCTAAAGCCTCTGCTTGAGCTTCTTCTCTAATTCTCTTTTCTTCCTCTTTGCGTTTCTTAGCAGTGTTGAGTCGGCTAAGCATTTCCTCCGTGAGGGGTTCCTGATACAACTTGACTCTGCAACCGCTAATATAATTTGGGAGAACATCACCCTCTAATGTGGCCAATTGCACTGCTCCGCTTGTGGAGATCCTATTGATGATCATAGGTCCGTAGCCTCTCTTTTCTAGCTTCCTCGCGTGTTGTTTTAGTGTATAGACTAAGACTAGATCTCCTGCTTTCAAGCCTTTATCCTTCACGTGGGCATCAAAGTATGCCTTCTGTCTCTTCTTGGCTGCATATATCCCTGCAGCGGCTCTCAGTCTTGTTTCTCCTAATCGTTCAAGGTCAAAGATCCTAGAGGAGAGCTCATGACCTGTCCATTCGTGCTCCCGTGCTACTCTCAATGTAGGGATCAAGAAGTCCAAGGGTAACACAGCGTTTTGACCGAATACCATCTGAAAGGGAGTGGCTTGGAGTACCGTTTTGTAGGCCACTCGGTATGCCCAAACAGCATGGTGTAGCTGTTTGTCCCAATCAGAGCGTTTAGTGTTCACTAATTTCGTCAGTACATTGCATAAAATCTTATTAGTGCTCTCAGCTTGTCCATTAGCTTGAGGATGATAGGGGGCAGACTTCTTGTGTATTACCAAGAATTCTTGGAGTAGATTTTCAATCACTTCGTTCAAGAAATGAGTGCCTCTATCGCTTACAAGCTCTATAGGTAGCCCATATCTCGTGAATACATTCTCAAACAAGAATTTGGCAGTTGTTTGAGCATCGTTCTTGGTTGTAGCCTTTACCTCTACCCACTTGGTGAGATAATCTGTTGCAACAATGATGTATTCCGCATGAGAACCTTTCGCTGGGGGATTAATAGGACCTACGAAGTCTATTCCCCACTTAGAGAATGCACGTCCACCCATCATAGGTTTCAGTGGCATCTCATCTTTGCGTATAGGATACTGAGTCCTCTGACAGACATCACACCGTTTCACATAAGTATGTGCATCCATGTGAAGGGTAGGCCACCAGAAGCCCGCAAACAATATTGCCTTGATTACCCGATCTGGTCCAAAGTGTCCTCCTGCTACACCTTGGTGAGCAGTCTCCAAGATTTTGAGATATTCACTTTCATGGACACATAACCGCAGGTAACCATCTTTACCGCGCTTATATAGATTATCACCTATGAGTGAGTAATCCTGGGCTTCTTGTTCTAAACTCCTTTTCCTAGCTAGAGTCATGTCTGGAGGGAATGTGTTTGTTCTCAAGAATGATACTAGAGGTTCACTCCAATCTGGCACAATGGATACTTGATAAAGAGTGGCATGTTCCACTGGTGGTTTAGTGCAACAGATTGGGCATTCCTTGCACAACTTTTGGACATCAGCTTCCATAGTTGGCCAATGCACTCCGAATCTCTTTAGAGTCTGCAAAGTTCTTTGCTTTGAATGGTGTTGCTCTAACGCACCTACATGTGCTAATTGCAACCATTTAGCGTACTCATCCTCTTCTACGCAACAAGCCAAGATCCCTTGATCTGTGTGCTTGTACATGCTTCCTGCCATGATGTGGTATTTTTGGGCTTTTACAACCTCTCTGTTCCGTGTGTTTACCACAGGATGGTTAGGCCCGTATGTCAATACTGGTACCAATGGCTTGGCCCACTGTGGCACCACTTCCAAATTAAACAAGTAAGCATCCGGAAGGTCATCTGACACTCCTTGTGGGGCTTCTCCCGATGTGAGCCTAGAGAGATGATCGGCTCTCAAATGAGTCCTACCTTTCCTTACCACAACCTCAAAATCGTATTCCATTAGCAAGAGAAACCATCTCACTAATCTTCCTGTATTGCATGGCTTGTTTACAAGATATAACAACGCCTGATGATCAGTAAAAAATTTAAACTTATTTGCAAGCAAATAGTGTCTAAATTTTTTAACTGCATATACCATGCCTAATCCTTCGCGCTCTGTAGTGGTGTAATTCCGTTCAGCCGCATTCAATTGTCTACTGGCATAGGCAATTGGAAGATCCATATTACCTTCACTAGTAGGTTGTGCGAGCACACATCCAATGGCATAATTGGATGCATCCACATGAACATGGAATGGCTTACTCCAATCTGGTGTGGTCAAGATTGGTGCTGAACATAATCTTCGTTTAAGCTCTTGGAAGGAATTTTCGCATTCATCCGTCCACTCAAAGTTTGTCAGAAGTCCGTACATGGGCTTTGCAATGACAGCATACATGTGTATAAATCGTCGATAATAACCACAATGCCCCATGAAAGCTTGTACTTCCTTGACATTCTTTGGCCTAGGTAGCTCTGCTATGGCTCTCACTTTTTCTTCGTCAGTAGATATGCCATTCTTTGACACTATATGTCCTAGGATCTTGCCTTGCCTGACCATAAAAACACACTTTTCGGGGTTCAGGCAGACTTGATATTCTCTACACTTGTCAAAGATTTGTCTGAGTTCAGGAATATGAGTTTGTCTAACATTGGAATGAGCACAGAGATCGTCAACGTAGACTTCTAAACTCTTCCTCAGGAACTCCTTAAACACATGGCACATCAGCCTTTGGAAGGTCGCTGGTGCATTGGTAAGCCCAAATGGCATTACTCTGAAAGCAAAAATGCCCCATTCTGTGGCAAAGGCTGTCTTATGCTGATCCTCTGGAGCTATGGCTACTTGATTGTAGCCCGAAAATCCATCAAGGAAGCTGTACACTTCCTTGCCTGCCACTCTTTCTAAGAGATGTTCTGTGATGGGAAGCGGATAGTTATCTCGAATCGTGGCGGCATTAACCTTTTTCAAGTTAATGCACACACGCAGCTTGCCATTCTTCTTGGGCACCACTACGATGGGGGATACCCATTCGGTGTGCTCAATTTCGTAGATAAATCCAGCTTCAACCAATCTATCTATCTCTTCCTTGATCTTGGCAGCGTAATTATCGTTATATGTATATGGCTTTTGCTTAGAGGGTTTAGCATCTGAGGTCATGGGAATGGTGTGTGAGCATATATCTGGGTCAACCCCTTTCAAATCCTTGTAACTCCAAGCGAATACATCTCTGTATTCTCTTAGCAAGGCTATCAATTCGTACTCTTCTTCTTCTGTCAGGTCATGGCCTATGTACGTGCATCTCTCCTCTCCTTCTTCTATGGCCACTACTATTTTCTTGGTAGTTTCTTTGTTATCATAGGCCTCTCCTGATTGTGCTTCTCGTTTAGGCATTCTTATCATGACTCTCCTGTCATCTATCTCGTACTTCTTAAAATTTTCTGGGACCTCAAACAAAGATTCCTCCTCTTCTGGTAAGGCTTCTCTCTTCTTTCGTTTCTTTCCTTCTTCCTTAGGGGTCATATGCGTTGCTAATCTTACATCATTTGTAACTTCTCCATGCTTCTGGGGTTGAAATTCTATTTCATGGAAGTATTCTTCATCTGATGCAAATGGTGGGTCCATAATGATTGACTCTAGATCGGAGTCACTTGCATCCTCAAATGCATCAGGGCTAGGTTCGCATTCTTCTAGAACTGCCTCTCCCATGATTGGCTCTATGGAGAAGACTGAAATATCATAGCCATCCTCATCACAGTGAGGTGTCCATTGTTCTTCATTGATGGCTACGTCCATTGTTGCTAAAATTTCTGCCCAACCGTGAGGTTCAAATTCCTCGTCTGGAAAAACTACAGGTGCATAGGCTGGGTCTTGAATGGGTCTATGGGTTTCGTTTGCACCTATTTCTCTAGCCTTTTCTCTCTTCTCTTCTTCTACTGCTACCTTGCACATCCATAAGTGAGTGTCTTCATGCATCCATGAGGATCCAGATTCTAGGGAATGCACAGATTCTGTATCATCTTTGGCTCTATGGATGGGATTCCACTGGATAGGAGGGACATCTCTATGAGAATAGTCCTTGAGATTGACTTTGGTGGTAACACCTAAGTGCTGCAGGTACAAAGAATTGGTCCCCCAATCCTGTACCACTTGCAACTGTCGCATGAATGGTCTTCCCAAAATCATCTCATAGGCATGATTTTTGCTGAAGTCACATATGGCAAAGGTATGTTCAAACTCGACACCACAAGTGGTGAGAGTTATTCCTTCTAGCAATCCTAGGGGTCTCTCTATGTGACCATCTGCCATTTGCAATTTCATTCTCGTCGGCCTGAGTGCTGGCTTGCCCCAACGCTTCCATAAGGAGGTGGTGGCAATTGCAACTCCTGCACCTGAGTCCAAAATTGCCTTCGTGGTGTAGTCCTGATAGGTGATGGGAAGGTAGGTGTTCCCTTCTTCACCTTCACACATATCTCCTATCTTATCCAAGGGAATTTCTGGCACTGTCCTATGGGATCCTACTCGAGAATGAGGTTTTGCAACTTCAGTTACTCGACTGGCTGCATGTTTCCCCGCGTTTGGTCTATCCTCAGGCATTTCTTTCAAAGTGAGATTGCGCTGCACCTTGGTGTTCGTTACTACCTCCGTGTTCCTTGGTATGACTGAGTCATCGTTCCTTACCATGACTGTGGGTGCTCTCATACACGTGGATTTTGCTTCCCATGGGCCTGTGAAGTGGGGTAACTCTTGTATGGAATTAGATTCAAAGTCCAATCTCTCGTGAGATTGAGTACTCTCATGTTCCCCGTAGATGGATGGGATGTCTTGTGGGAATTGGTCGTGTGCATCGTCCACAAGTTCAAAAGGAGGGGCGACCTCACTTTCGTTATCCCATTTGTCTTCTTGAATCTCTCGTAGGAAGTCTGGTGCAAACCGATTCATAGAAGAAGAAGTGTCTGGCTCCGTAGAATTAGGTACATATGCTACCTGGGAAGGAGGGCTTATCCTATCGTTGGCTCTTTCCTCGTTGTCATAGATAGTTGAAGCACAAGCTTCTTGGGGAGGATTACTTATGCTATTACTTTTCCGCACAGGCTCATACGCTCTCTGGGAAGGAATGTGGGTTACCTGTGGAGGCACATAAGCTTTCGAGAGAGGCACCTGTGACCTTTGGGGAGGAAGATAAGCTCCTTGAGGAGGCACATGAGCTTCCTGAAGAGGCTGGCTTATCCGTTCTCTTGCCCTTTCCTTTTTTTGAGGGGTAGGCTCCTTTTCTGGCTGTGCAGTTAGCCTCTCTAATCTTTCTAAGGAGGGGAAGTTGTCTGGTTTAGTGGAATTGGCTGCATAAACTTCCGATGGGGAATGGCTCAGGTTTTTGCTTGCTTTTTCTTTCTCCTGATTTTTTTCTTCCTTGTCAGATCTGGCAATTATCCTCTCTAACTTTTCTAGGAATCCATCCAAGTGTAATTGCGTCTTGGCTGAGCCCGAGTAATTGAAAAGGCGACTGGCTTCAAACATAGTCTGAGCCAATGCGACCATTTTCGCGCATAGTTTGGTTCTTTCTATCTCTAGGTCAGCTCTAGGATAGCACTTGGCATGATCCGTGACGTTTGGCCCTTCTTGGATTCTGGCCTGATATGCTTTGAGCATCATGTCTAAGTCTTCAGGAGTGGGGTCAGCTAACACTGATCCTACTCTAGGGGGTGGTGGGATTTGATGAGGCGGTGGGGAAGGTGGTGAGTCGGATGGAGATGGGAGTGGTGGAGGCGGGGTGATGTGAGAGGGAGTTTGAGCTGTGAGTTCAGTTATCCTCGCTTTGGTTTCTCTTATGCTTTCCTCAAGCTCACTCATCTTTTTAGCCCATTGTCTTTTCATTCTTTCCCGACTATCTTTACATGCTCTAGTCCTCTTCTTTGTTATGCTCTCGGTTTCACTAGCTTCTGAGTTCTTACCCTGGTTTGTCTCTTGGTTTTGCTGCAAAGCCTGAGCTCTAGTGACTACCTGCACTGGTGCAGTGGAAGTGACGCTTCCTGAGGAATCTACAACCAAACCAATCACATTGATCGGAGTGATTTTTGGCATATTATTTGGGTTCTTTGGGCAATCTCGTAAAAGATGCTCTTTTCCACAATCTTGGCAGAAACCTTGGATAGTCACTGACTGGGGTTGTGTAGGTGGAGGCAAGGGACAATCACGAATGAGATGATCTCCTTGGCATCTGTAGCACGGTCCTCTTGGGAATGGAGGTCTTACTTGCCTAGGCTGAGGCCTGGGGTTTGGGTCATACATGACGTTCGTGTAATCTGACTCCCAACTAGGTTCACTTGGTTCCTCACTATAGTAAGACTCACCATGTTCTGGAGACTGCATGTAGTAAGCCTGGGGACTATCGACATGTGTAGAATCAAAGCTATGGTCACTTGGGTCACTTTCTGAGATCAATGGGGTTACTGGTACTATGGCCCTATTCAGGTTTTCTTCTGCAACAGCATACTTTACTGGAATCACGTTAGTGGGGTTTGGAGGCTGTTGAGCCAGCACCGGTTGGGGTCTCTGTTGGGCCTGATATTGTGGTTGGTAGGTTTGTTGGGGTCTAGCATAGTGTGGTGGTGGATTTTGGTTTTGGTATCTGCCTTGTTGGTAGGGTTGCGGGTAGGATTGCCTAACAGTCTGCTTGTTGTATGGGCAATCTTGCGCGGTGTGGTTGGTGTATCTCCGTTCTATGGTGCAGTACTGGCTACTAGGGTTTACTTGGGGTTGAGCCATAATGGGACAGACGTTCGCCATATGGTCACCACCGCATGTATAGCACCTTTTTACAGGAGCAAACCTTGGAATTTGTTTGCTAGTCACACCTAATTTCTGAGCTACCTTCTCAGCAAGTTCCTCGATTGATGTAGATTGCATGGAAGAGTGGCTAGATGCGCTATCTGAATCTTTATAGATTTTGGAAAGCTCTAGCTCTTCCCCTAGGTTATCTTCAATGTCAATGCACATGCGTACACACTCTTCTATAGTCCTAGGGTCCTTCAGATACACATAGGATCTCAATTTCGTACTCAGCAATCCATCAAGGAATAGGGCTACTTGTTTAGCAGATGTGGGTAGCTCCGAAATAGGACATCTTTCAAGGTATTGCCTAAATCTTCTTCCTGCAAGTCTCACAGTCTCTTGAGGGGTTTGCTTGAAGCTGTGGATCAATGAGGAAGTATTGTGTCTTATGCCACTCTTAGAGAACTCTACAATGAAAGCCTCTAGGAGTTGGTCTATGCTCCTGAACTGACGCTCATCCAATGGTTGAAACCATGTAAGTGCTGTGTTCCTAAGGGTTAGACCGAAGGCATTGTACTGCGTGAACAGATCTTCCACTTGTTCAGCTCTCAAGACTTGCTTGAACTCTGCCACATGATCGTAGGGATCTCCTGTGCCGTCAAAGTAATTCTTCATGGACTTAACTAGCTGGGTGGGTCTCAAAGTTCTTGCGTGCTCTCTAGGCCTCGGCAGAGGGAATCCATCTACATTTCTTTGGTTCCTGTGGGCTCTATGTATCTCAGGAGGTTCTACCCTATTCGTCTCCGTTCTCGTTCTTTCTCTGCCTACAGGGTTGGCAAAGCTTACTTCCGGTCTATCTCTACTTCTGTCTCTTTGCGTACCATGTGCTTGGGAAGTTCCAGCCCCAGGGTGACCATAGGATACATTTGATCTTGGTTGGGGGAAAATAAATTCGCCCTTCCAAGTGTAAGCATGCCTATCATTTTCTGTCACCACAAAGATCCGTTCTGAAGCATGATCTAAATAGGTCACTCTGCCTGGGCTATCCGGATCCTTAAGCTCGTAGATCATGATATTTCCTATGTCTGTCGGCTGATTAGACTTATACCTCCAAAAGGCCTCATCAGTTTCTCGATTGAGGAGCAACTCTATGCTCTTGTTGTCTTGGGGGACCCATTCAGGCGTGATAATCCTAGTGAGAACTGATTTACCTCGAGGGGTTCTAGGTTCCGCACCCATGTTCCCTTGTTCCAGGTCACCTAAGTCTGCTTCTGAGATTACATTCCCGAAG
>CM035410.1:20687902-20705402 GCA_020310875.1 Ceratopteris richardii
AGTCAAGGATTGAAGAAAAGATCAATTTATGAAGCTTGAAGAAAGTACATGTTCAGAAGATGAAGACTTGTATACACATGTACATTAATTTAGAGTTAGCTAACTTATACATTTTGTATGGTCATGAGTTTGTACATATATGCCAATATATACAAGAAAAAAGTCGGGGCAAATATGAGAGAGAATGAGAGAGCATGTGAAGAGAAGAATTAGATGTGGTAAGAGTCATTAGACACTTTAGAAGTGAGTAAGATCTCTCTCATCACTGAGATGTAAAACTTCGCAGAAATGAAGAAATATTGTGCCCGATCTTTTGCTTAGTACTCCTTCTATGTTTAATATTTTTTGAAATGCTTTTGTACAAGTCTAAGTCTAGAGGTGATTGACCTCTATACGAGTTTCCAGATCCTAATTTTGATTAGGTTGAGAGAATTGAAAGTAGGAACATTTACATGTGTAAATGTGAAGAAGTGAAGTTGTAGCAGGCGCAAAATTTGATGCTAATGTTTTAGTCAGTTCTCCTTCCACAGTGTAAAGTTTTGTGCAAGCAAGCACTCACTCTTTAAGTTGGAAGGTAAGCTACCTATGGCTAAAAGCATTTGAATAAAAGGGTTGGAGTTTGGGACAAATGTGTGTTAGAAGTTGCAAGTGTTAGAATCGACTTTTCAAAAGAACAGTTTTAGACATAGGTGAACTATTTGAGTCATTTCTCAAGTTCTACTGAGTCTTATGAGATGATTTAACTTGGACAAGGTGTGCAAATTATAGGCGTCACCTTGTGCAAAGTTTTATAAAAAGCGTTACACATTGGATCAGTCAATGAGTGAGATATGTGCAGCAGACTTTCTGAGTATCAACTCATTTCACAATTTGTTGAAGATTTTGGTAATTGAGCATTGATCCTCCGAATTGGTAAAGTTTTGAGTTATTCTTAATATAGAGGTGCTCTAACTTCAATAATAGATTTTTCTTTTGGAGATTAACACTCTCCATCACAGACACAAAATGAAAACATTCTTATGGTTATGCATACAGAGACACATAAGAGGAAGGTAAACAACAAAACTTGGTATGTAGATAGTGGTTGCTCAAACCACATGAGTCATAACATGAACATGTTTGTGAACTTACACAAGCCAAATTCAAGAGTCACTGTTGCTGTTGGTGCTAGACAAGCCTACACACATTGGCTTGGAACCTTGAATTCATTGAAGATTAGCATGGATAAAGAATTATCAAGGCTTCACTTAAAGCAAGGTTCACATGAACATATGCTTATATGTTATTACCTCTTTACCCCTTGTAAAAGTCTAAGTGACTTGTCATTTGTTTGTAACCACTTAAAGTCATCCACCTACCTCATTAGTCGTGAAAATTTGAATGTTGAGATAGAGAGAATATCTCCTTACTTTTAGAGGAGAGATTTAAGGGAGCCTAAGTTTGAAATTCAAATTCAAATGATCTCAAAACTTCTATAAAAGATGAAGAAAAAAGTCGCGGGACATACAGACACTCTAGCTCACTCCCCGAGGCATATGTTCCATTGTAATTCATTGTGTGTGAAGGCTACTCTATTGCCAACACCACAATACCTCATTTAGCTATGCTTGTCAAGCTAATGAGATTGTATAAACACATTTATCAATAGAAGTATACATTCATCATCTCTGTTTTTTTCTAAACTTCCTACTCTAAGTCTGTCAACTTCATCAGGGCATATCTCTGGATCTACTGAACCAAATCAAGTGATCTATTGCTCATTGGAACCAGCTCAAGGTCTACTACAAGCATACAAAATCTCAAAGCATTCCATTCAGTCGTTTGCGAGAAATTGCAGTCGAGGCAGTCACTTGTATTTTTCTGAGTAGTCCCTAAAAAGTCGGGGGTATTTCTGATTTTGCTAAAGATCATTCTCAGTGCATAGTTTGTTAATTGGAGTGATTTAACTTGCTAATGGTAGCTTGTTAAGTTAATTTAATACTCCCAGAAGGAATTGATCCAATTGTAAGTGTGCTGGACACACTAAGCTTAAGACTGAGCAGGTGTCATTACAGGAATAGAAAGTTTTTGAACTTGTGAAGATTCAAAGTCATCTGTTTTGATTTGGTCATTACACTATTAACTTATAAAGCACATATATAGTTTCTTGGTGTCATTTGGAACATCAAGGAGTCTCCTAAGTATATCTGAAGAGAAAGGAGGGCAGGTGTGAAGCAGGATTTGCAGCACCAACTGATTTCCTGAGTGCATCCATCCATCACTCTCAACAGTGGTATCAGAGCAAAGAAGGTAAATATGGGTGATGGTTTCCCTTCCTTCATTGACAAATTGGACAGAAACAATTATCAAGCTTGGTCATTAAGAATGAAGACCTATCTACAAGGGAGAAGTCTATTTGGATACATATCAGGAGATGAGGAGTTGCCCTCATTCAAGACTAGAGGACTACCTACAAAGGATGAACATGAAAGACTCAACCAATGGTGTGCAAAGGATGCTTTGGCAAGGTCTTATCTCTTAAAGTCTATATCTGACTTTCTTTTACCTCATGTAAGGAACTGTAAGACTTCCCAAGAGACTTGGGAAACCTTGTCAAACTATTTTTCTTCCAACACAAGGGCTAGGAACAACCAATTATGGATTGAGTTCACAACCCTTAGGAAGCAGCCCAAGCAATCAGTCTCAGAGTATGTGACAAAGATCAAAGATGTGGCAGACCAACTAGCAAGCATTGGAGAGGAAATTGAAGAAGAGCAAATAGTCAGGCAAGTGACAAATGGACTCAAGGCAGATGATAAGTGGGAAAGTTTCACCACTGCAATGGACCTCTACATGGACATGCATACCCCAGATCTCACAACACTCATGGGCCAACTATTTACACATGAAGCAAAGTTCACCAAAGCTGGAGATCAATCAAAAGGTAATAACCCCTCTGCTCTCTATACTGATAAGAAAGTTAAAGATAAAGGCAAGAAGAAACAGGATGAAGAGGGATCTACCTCTCAAGCTAATTATGCAGGGAGAGGTAGGTCATCTAGAGGAAGAGGCAGAGGAGGTAAGTCAGGTAGGGGGAGACCCTACAACTCATCACCATGCAACATCTGTGGATTGTCCAACCATACCACACATGAATGCTACAAGAACTACAAAAATCAGAGAGGAAGAGGCTACTCAAGAGGTGGATACTCTCAAGGAAGAGGCAGATTCAACCAACATCAAAGCTACAATGGGTACAACAACCAATACAACAACAACTACAACAACAACCACAATGGAAGCTACCAAGGTGGATTCAGAAATAGAAGAGACTACAACAACTACACAGAGGAGCAGGATGACTCCTTATTGATCATGAACATGACCTCCAAGATAGGTACAAATGATGATCATTTATTTTACATTGACTCAGGATGTTCTAACCATGTAGCTGGCAATGTGGCACTACTTTCTGATTTGGAAGAGCCCAAGGGCAAACATCAGGTACAAACAGGTGATGACACTAAACACTCTGTTGTCAAAATTGGAAATGTGAAGACATGTGATGGTAATCAGAACCTACTAAGCAGAGTACTCTATGTACCAACAATAACTAAGAATTTAATGAGTGTTGGTCAGATTGTGGAGAAAGGTTTGCAGGTCAGATTCACACAACATGGAGCATATGTGGAGGACCCAAAACAAGGATTCAGAAGGATAGCCAAAGGGGAGAAATCAGGTAGATTATTTACATTTGAGCTAGAAGATACAAAAAACATTGCTTTGTATAATTACAAGGATCAGACACTTTCAGAGTTAGAGATATGGCATAAGAGATTAGGGCACATAGGAGAAAGAACTCTTAAACAAATGTGCAGGGATCAATGTGTGCTTGGGATACCTAATGTATCCAAGCAACACATGATTTACAAATGTGGATCATGTCAATTTGGTAAGTCTCACAGATTACCCTACTCAAGGAAAGGTTTCATGCATGAAGACTACCTAGACTTGGTACACACAGATGTTTGGGGACCTAGCAAGGACCCTTCCATTTCTGGTTCAAGATATTATGTGTCCTTTATTGATGACTATAGCAGGTGGACCATTTTATACTTTATGAAGCATAAAGATGAAGTGTTTAATTGTTTCAAGAGGTATCTTGCACTTGTTGAGAATCAAACAGGTAGAAGTTTGAAGAGGCTAAGGTCAGATGGTGGAGGAGAATACTTCTCCAATGAGTTTGAAGAGTTCTTGCAGGAAAGAGGCATCAAAAGGGAGATCACTACAAGGTACTCACCAGAAAAAAATGGGGTAGCAGAAAGAAGGAATAGACTTATAGTGGAAACAGCTAGGTCTATGCTCAATGAGAAAAAGTTGCCAAATTACCTATGGGCAGAGAGTGTATCCACTGCCACTTATCTCATCAATAGGTTGCCATCCAAATCACTTGATGGCATGACACCATATGAAGCATGGCATGGTAAGAGACCCTCTCTGGATCATTGCAAAATCTTTGGTTGTGTTGCATATGTGCATATTCCCTCACAGGTAAGAGGAAAGCTAGATCCAAAGGCTGAAAAATGTATCTTCATTGGTTATGATTTGAACCAAAAGGGATACAGATTCTACAACCCCACAAACAAAGGGTTCAAGGTAAGCAGAGATGTCATATTTGATGAGAATGACTCATGGTATGAGAATGAATGCAGGAAAGTGAGTCTACCCTATGACATGGAGGAAGATTTTCCAAAGCTTACCAAGGAAGAGCCAACTCAGCAAGAAGATTCAAGCTCAGATGATGATACAATAAACCTTGAAGAGTTCAAGGCTTGGAAATCCAAAGGAAAAATGAAGATGAAGCAATTAGAGGATAAGCCAGAAACTTCTACTCAAGCAATGAGGAGATCTCAGAGAGAGAAGAAGAAGCCTATCAGATTTGGGTATGACACATCACTTGTAACTAAACATTCTGTATATCTTGCAAAAGACTTGTTGAATGAAGAACCAGGTACCTATGAAGAAGCAATTACAAAGCCAGAATGGAGAGAAGCCATGGATGAGGAGATAGAAGCTCTCAAAGAGAGTGATACTTGGGACTTGGTACCCAAGAAGGATTCTATGAAGGTAATAGGATCCAGATGGATCTACAAATTGAAGAAGAATTCAGATGGAACAATTAACAGGTACAAAGCTAGGTTGGTAGCCAAGGGTTTTGCACAAACCCAAGGCATTGATTATGAGGAGACATTTTCTCCTGTGGCCAAGATGCCAACTATCAGAGTTTTGGTGAGTGTAGCTGCATCCAAGAATTGGAACATGTACCAATTGGATGTGAAGAATGCATTCTTAAATGGATGGATATCTGAAGAAGTCTACATGTCACAACCACCTGGCTATGAAGATAAAAAAAAGGTACATTATGTTTGTAAATTGAAGAAGGCTCTGTATGGTTTGAAGCAGGCACCTAGAGCATGGAACTACAGATTGACCACCTACCTTCTAGACCAAGGATTTGTGATGAGCAAAGCAGACACTTCTCTATTCATAAAGAGAAGTAGTACAGAGGTAATCTACTTATGTGTTTATGTTGATGACATCATCATTACAGGTAATGATGTCAATGGGATTAGACACATCAAAGGACAGATGATGAAAGAATTCAAGATTAGTGATCTTGGATTACTAAAATATTTCCTAGGTCTTGAATTGATCTACACAAACTCAGGTATCTACATCACTCAAAAGAAGTATGTACAGGATATGGTCAAGAAGTTTGGTTTGCAGGATGCTAAGGTATCTACTACTCCAATGGAGGTTAACCAAAAGCTAAGTGCTCATGAAGGAGAAGAAATCAAAGACATTACAGGATACCAAAGTATGGTAGGTAGCTTAAACTATGCTACCTTGACAAGAATTGACATAGCATATGGAGTAAGTGTGCTTAGTCAATTCATGCACAAACCAAGGGTACCTCACCTAGAGGCAGCAAAGAAGATCATGAAGTATTTGAAGGGAACACAAAGTCATGGTTTGTATTTTCCTTTTACATCAGATATTGACATAAAGGTTTACTCAGATGCAGATTGGGCAGGATGCAAGGATGATAGGAGAAGCACCTCAGGTTATATTTGCTTTGCAGGAGATAAGGCTATCTCTTGGTCAGCTAAGAAGCAACCTACAGTGGCATTGTCATCCACTGAAGCAGAGTATAGAGGGCTTGCCAATGCCACTCAAGAAGCTATCTGGTTGAAGCTTCTATATACAGAGTTAGGTCTATTCACAAGACCACCTATTATTTTTGGAGACAACACTAGCTCTCTTCACCTTGCAGCAAATCCAATTTATCATGCCAGAACAAAACACATAGAGGTTCATTACCACTATGTGAGAGAGAAATTGCTAAGTAAAGATATACAATTGACATATGTATCTACTAATATGCAATGTGCAGATTTACTTACAAAGGCATTGGATCGAAACAAGTTATGCAGATTCAAATCTATGATTGGATTGCAGGAAGTAATTGAAGAATGAAGAAGAAGACTTAAGCCAAAGTGTTTGGCTTGAGGGGAAGTTGTTGGTGCTAGACAAGCCTACACACATTGGCTTGGAACCTTGAATTCATTGAAGATTAGCATGGATAAAGAATTATCAAGGCTTCACTTAAAGCAAGGTTCACATGAACATATGCTTATATGTTATTACCTCTTTACCCCTTGTAAAAGTCTAAGTGACTTGTCATTTGTTTGTAACCACTTAAAGTCATCCACCTACCTCATTAGTCGTGAAAATTTGAATGTTGAGATAGAGAGAATATCTCCTTACTTTTAGAGGAGAGATTTAAGGGAGCCTAAGTTTGAAATTCAAATTCAAATGATCTCAAAACTTCTATAAAAGATGAAGAAAAAAGTCGCGGGACATACAGACACTCTAGCTCACTCCCCGAGGCATATGTTCCATTGTAATTCATTGTGTGTGAAGGCTACTCTATTGCCAACACCACAATACCTCATTTAGCTATGCTTGTCAAGCTAATGAGATTGTATAAACACATTTATCAATAGAAGTATACATTCATCATCTCTGTTTTTTTCTGAACTTCCTACTCTAAGTCTGTCAACTTCATCAGGGCATATCTCTGGATCTACTGAACCAAATCAAGTGATCTATAGCTCATTGGAACCAGCTCAAGGTCTACTACAAGCATACAAAATCTCAAAGCATTCCATTCAGTCATTTGCGAGAAATTGCAGTCGAGGCAGTCACTGGTATTTTTCTGAGTAGTCCCTAAAAAGTCGGGGGTATTTCTGATTTTGCTAAAGATCATTCTCAGTGCATAGTTTGTTAATTGGAGTGATTTAACTTGCTAATGGTAGCTTGTTAAGTTAATTTAATACTCCCAGAAGGAATTGATCCAATTGTAAGTGTGCTGGACACACTAAGCTTAAGACTGAGCAGGTGTCATTACAGGAATAGAAAGTTTTTGAACTTGTGAAGATTCAAAGTCATCTGTTTTGATTTGGTCATTACACTATTAACTTATAAAGCACATATATAGTTTCTTGGTGTCATTTGGAACATCAAGGAGTCTCCTAAGTATATCTGAAGAGAAAGGAGGGCAGGTGTGAAGCAGGATTTGCAGCACCAACTGATTTCCTGAGTGCATCCATCCATCACTCTCAACAGTTGCTACAAGAGATAGTACTGAGCATGAAGTATTTTACATTGGTGATTGTCAGCTTAATGAACATGTAACTCTTAGAGATGTTTTGTTTGTTCCTACTATTACAAGAAATTTGATTTCAGTTGGATAGATGGAAGACAATGGAGTGAAGGTTGATTTTGTCAATAATCAGTGGCAGGTATTAGAAGAAGGATGGGAATTTTGTTATAAAAGGACATAAGGTAAACAGATTATATACTTATGAAGTTGAAGTTCCAGATTATGCAGGTTATACAATGGTTAATGGGACTCAAGCAAGTCAATTGGACTTATGTCATAAAAGATTAGAAAAGCAAGATTTGGATTTTGTTTGTGAGGCATGTCAATTTGGAAAACAAGTACGAAGACATTTTTCAAAAGCAGGATTGCAAAGCAGAGGTATTTTGGACTTGATTCGTACTGATGTATGGGGTCCATCTCAAGAAGAGTCCTATTGATGAATTCTCAAAGTTTACATTCATTTGTTTTATGAAATACAAATCCAAAGTGTTTGATATATTAAAGAAGTTTGAATCATTGGTTGAAAAGCAAACAGACTAGAGCAAAAGAAGATTGAGATCAGATGGAGGAGGTGAGTACTTTTCTAATCAGTTTCTTGCATTTTTGGAGGAAGAAGGAATTAAAAAGGAGACTACAAACAGATACACACCTCAACAAAATGGTGTGGCTGAAACAAGAAACAGATCTATCTTGGAGATGGGTAGGTGTATGTTAAATGAAAAGGACTTATCACTTAATTTTTGGGCTGAAGCATGCAATATGGCAATTTATGTGATGAACAGGTTACCACCTACTCAAAGTCATGTACAAAAATCACCTTATGAATTGTTTTATGGATCAAAACCAGATATTTCTAGTTGTAGAGTTTTTGGAAGCATATGTTTTGTTCATGTTCCACAACAGTTAAGGTCAAAGTTGGATCCAAGGTCACAAAAGAATGGTTTTTATTGGTATGGCACAAGGCAACCGGGATATAGATGTGTGAACCCAGATAGGAGAGAGGTAATTTTTTCGAGAGATGTTATTGTTCATGAAGATAAATCTTGGTATAAACATGAAGTGCAGGTAGAAACTACAAGAACTCATGAAGAAGAGCCAAGTTCTCCAAGCTCACCAGAAAGTCAGATTACACATGAAGAGATAACTCCCCCCAATCAAAAGTTGAAGAAAATTCTCGATTTGATTTCAAAGGAAATTAAGTCACAGGAAGAAGAAAGTGAAGGTTCTATGTCAAGAAGAACTCAAACTCGAAGGCAAGAAAGCATGGTAGGACAAGAAGTCAATCAAGATATCCAGTAAGAGAAAGAAGGCAACCACTAAGACTTTCTCATGAAGTTTATATGGCAAAACGTCTTGACGAGGAGGAACCAACAACTTTTAAAGAAGCATCAAAGGTAAAGAAATGGGTTAAAGCAATGGATGAAGAAATGATAGCTTTGTATGAGAACAATACATGTAATTTAGTTCCAAGGCAACCTAACAGTGAAGGTAATCGTTAACAAATGAGTGTACAGGATAAAGAGAACCAGTGATGGTTCAATAAGTAGATATAAAGCAAGGCTTGTTTGTAAAGGTTATGCACAGAGTTATGGCATTGATTATGAGGAGACATCTTCTCTTGTTGCCAAGATATCAACAATAAGGACATTAATAAGTGTTGCTGCAAGCAAGGTATGGAATATTTATCAATTAGATATAAAAAATGCATTTCTCAATGGTGATTTAAAAGAAGATGTGTACATGGAGCAACCAGAAGGTTATGAAGATCCCAAGAAGCCTATGCATGTATGTAAACTCTTGAAAGCATTGTATGGTCTTAAGTAGGCTCGAAGGCCTTGGAATTTTAGATTGGTGAAGTTTCTTGAAAAGCAGGGATACAGGTGTTCAAATGCAGATACTTCTTTGTATGTTAAGGTTGAAGGATCATTGATTGTTTATATTTCAATGTATGCAGATGACTTGATAATAATAGGAAACAATGAAGGTGAGATAGCTAGGATCAAAGGAGAGCTTGGATCTGAATTTAAAATTTCAGATTTAGGAGAACTGACATACATTCTTGGAATCAAAGTTATGAAGAAGGACGATGGTGTATATCTTCTACAAAGGAGGTATATTTCATATTTGTTAAAGAAATATGGCAGGGATCATTGCAAGAGTATCAGTAATCCGATGGAACCCAATGTGAAGTACAGTGCTGAAGATGGTGAACCTTTAGAAGATCCACTTATATACAGGTCTTTGATTGGTTCTCTTATATATGCAACTTTAACAAGGCCGGATATTACATTTAGCGTAAGTACATTGTCTCAATTCATAAAAAAACCCACCAATGTACATATGCAAGCAGCTTAAAGGGTCTTAAGATATCTCTAGGGTACATTAAAATGAAGGTTTGGCTATAAAGATCATGAAGGTATGGATTTGAAAGCATACAATGATGCAGATTCGGCTGGAAATAAGGATGACAGAAGGAGTACAAGTGGATATCTGATATTTGCAGGTAATAATTTAGTTTCATGGAGTTCTAAAAAATAGCCTATAGTAGCACTTTCAAGCAAAGAAGCTAAATATAGAAGCCTTACAAATGCAACATGTGAGATTATGTGGTATTTGAAGCTTTATGAAGATATGAATCTATCTACAACACATCCATCACTCTTTGGAGATAATGTAAGTTCATTACAACTCGTGTCTAATCCAGTGAACCATGCAAGAACAAAACACATTGAAGTGCACTATCACTATATCCGAGAGAAGGTGGTGAATAAAGATATTGATATTCAACATGTTCGAACTAAAGATCAATTAGCAGACATACTCACAAAAGAAGTGGATGCTCAAAAGCTCAAGCAAATCAACATTCTACTTGGAGTCAAAGCTTTGGATTTAGAGCTTGAGGGGGCAATGTTACATAAGAACAAGCTCTAAAGTATTATTTTTTAGGCTTATGGAGTTTATTATTTATGATAAATAACATGTGGAGGTGCTCACATCTCCTAATGTGTAGAGTAAAATTAGATCAAACTAGATAAAAGTAAGAAGGAAAGGAGAGGTGTCTATTTTTAGACAAGGAAGTCGCTTCTGTTGATAGCCTCTCAATAAAAAGAGTGGTTCTCTTAATGTAGGTGGTCAAATTGAGTGATTATTGTTGCGTTGTGAAGCTTATAACTTGTACTATATAACTAAATCTGTTTGTCTACAATTTGTAATAAAAAAACCCCGTGCAAGTAGGCGTTTCTGTAGATCTTTGTTCTTGTGTCTATCTGGTGTCTCATCAGAGACATACCTCTCTTCAAACTTTCATACCTCAGTCGTTATGAGGTCTTTTTGAGTGATTTCACTTGGAGGAGTTTCCTTAGATCTCATAATTTCTAAATATATCAAAATTCTATATAGATCTTTGAGTTTGCTTGCTGTTGTATATCAGTTTGCATTTCAGAGAGTTAGTCATACCTTGTTGTTGTAGGCCTACACATACCTTGACTTCAAGCTATTCGTTTGGGAGCTATACTCCACTTTTTTTGATAATTTTTGTTTGTAAAGCATGCTAGTCAGAGTCTACTTTTAGAATATATGATTATGTTAGAAAATTTTTTATCTAAGACTCTCTGGTGATTATTTTTCTATAGTCACCCATTTCTGTTTTCTTGAAAGTTTGGAGGAAAGTTTGATTTCTGAAGTTTGGAAATATGTGTTTGATCTTTTGAAGATCTTGGGAGGTCTTATCATGTTTTGTTGTGTACGTTGATGTTTACAAGTTTGTAAACATAACATGCAACACAATTGGATCCATCCATCCTCAAACCTTAGACTCGCAATTCTAATGAAGCCAGCCCTAGTCAGACCTAAGCTATCCTTGCCAATGACCCACTTGATCATCGATATCATAATCACACGCTAACATAGTTGCTCATGATGGAGTCCATCATTTGAACACCTCTTCATTTAGTGTCAGTGAAGACCGAAAACATGAACCATTCATTGGACTTCATTTCTATTCATTCTTTCCTTCCATAATCTTTTCATGCGAATCAGACACACACTAGCAATTCCCCTTCTTTCTCCCTTTACATCCTTATGTTTCCTCACTCAACTTTTACACTGTGTAAACTTTTCACTCCATAAACAAATGCCCACCCTCCACTTGTATTCATTAGTGATCTTTTTTTTCTCGCTTTTCTTCTTCTTTCTACACCTATTCTCACCTGTTCAACTCTTATTTGAGTGCTTTCATCATCACCTCTTTGTTTTCTCGACTATCACCTATAATCGATCAGCTCTTCTCTAATTAGCCTTAACACTCTCTCATACAAATCTTTTTTTTTCTAGTTTCCCTCATTGTTCCCTAACTCTTCTGCTTCAACTCTTCTCACTTTTCTACTCCATACTCAAAAGTATCCTATTCACTTCCCGATCAGCACATCACTCAAATCTCAAATGCTCATCGCAATCCTTATCTTCACTTCCTATCCTACTTAGTTTCATCATCTCATCATCTGATTCCATCATCGCATCGTCATCATCTCTTCCTTTTGTACTCCCTTGTTTCCATCAGCTTCCACACTCATTCCTCCCTACATGACATGGGCTTGCAAACAGTAGATAGGATCCCACCCCTTTTTGAGCTTTTATCTCTCTCTTTTTCAAAAACCACCCCTTGCCCTAAGATCTCCTCAAATCCACCCCGTTCCAAACCTCTCGAAAACCACCCCTAACCAAGGAGTCCTTGCCTCACAAGATGCTTATATCTGTGCCTTACAAACTCAATCCATCCTCCTCTAGTGATGCATTCCCAACATGCCACCTAAAGACACACTCATTGAATTCTCATCAATATCCTTCATCCTCTTTTAATTTGCACTTCACATTCTAACATGCATATCACTTCACCTTCCCCAAATCATAACTCCCTACAACTTCTCATCTTCTTCAAAACGCGGGTTTATACGACACAACCACATATATCCCCATGTCTTCTTTTGTAAGTCACTAACCACATCATGGAAATCATGAAATTTTTCCTCACATTTTATTACACCCTTACATTCTCTCTCTATCTCCTCATACAAAGGAGTCACCCATTTTGAAAATGTATCTTTTCTAACAACCCCTTCATCCATTGTGAGAGCATCTCCCTCACCAATTTCCTTATCACCTTGCTTCACACATTTTCTCTCATTATGATCTTTTTCTTCAGCTAGCATCCGCCAACTTCCTTTCCTTTTCTCTTTGCAATCACCTAGTCTAACCGTGCATCTTTTCTCAAAGTCTCTAGCTTCACTTTGAGGATCCTCTTCGATATTGGTGTTTTCGTGCTTTCCTTGCTACTCTTTGCTAAGATGGTAGTTTTCTCTCTTGTCTTAATTCCATTCTCCCTTCCTTTTTGACTCACCTCCACTCATTCTGCACTAACTCTCACTTTGGTCTCTACTTCTTTCTTAGTCCTACATCCTTCAATCTCAACATGTCAAGAACCCAATCTCTCTTCCTTTCCTTTCGATCTTATTTTGCCTACTTTTGTCTTCTCTAAAGTTTGTATCCTTCCCATCAACACCAGCTTTTCTTTCTAATTCTTCATGTTTCTGCATTTCACTCACTATTTTCTCTCTTTGAAATGTTTGTTCAATTTCCTATGAAGAGATGGACTTGAACTTGGAGAAGATGAAGTGGTGCTGCAACAACTTTGCACTACATCGGCTAGATAAACTCTCGGGATATGTAGTGGGTCATTTTAGCTTGCCAAAGGATGTATTAGACACTATATGTACCTTAGAAGATCACTCTCAAAAAGATGAATCGAAACAGATAGGTAGGATTTGAACCATCAGAAAAAAAACTTGGTATTTTGGTTTATACACCTATCCAATATTTTGAACAATTCTATGGCCACATTAGCAATTGACTTGACTCATTTTGGGGAACTCTTATTAACTAAGTAAGCTAACAACCAAGAGTTATTTCATAAAAAATGATGGACTAAATAAAGAGAAAAGTGTTTATCAAGTTGTTGTATCACCCTGATTTTCATGGGCTATAGGAGTACTTAGACCTATGAGTAGAGAAATGTTTATATTTGAAGTATCCAAGACACAATGCTTATGAAATTTTGTAGGCATAAAATAGACCATATGGAATTCTATCAAGCTTTGAATCATGGAAAAGGATGAAGTACACATTGAGAACAAGCTCTAACAAAATGACTGTTCTGATGGAGTGCTCATAGAGAAGTAAAGTATGAATAGATATAGTCGACTTCAAGTGAACATATCTCAAGATTGAAAAACCTAATTGTAATGAAATTTTATGTGTATGTAGTAAACGTAAGGAAAGAATTTAACAAATAAATCCTTGAAAATGATGCACCAAGCACAGAGAAATCATCTCTGCAATCCGACTGAGAAAACAGAGAGATATGGTAGCGAACAGTATGCTCACAAAAGCATAAGGATATGAACTCAAATGATTATAAAAATGAAAGTATATTTATTGTAAAATGCAATTGACTTACTGATACATATGTTTGCTTTGAACCCACACTTTCATATGCCATAAAGCTCAGCTCATGGAGATCTAAAAAACACAACTAGAAGGTCATATATTCATAGTGATATTTGGAGCCCAAATTTGAATTTGAATCTCACATAAAATCACTCTCCAATCTTTTTGTAATTGATTTGATTGTGCATCTTCCTTCAATCATGATTTCATAGCTTCTCTTTCCTTTTTTCATCAAGTGGACTCAACTACTTTAGATTCATTTTACTTTTACATCAAGTAACAGCTTCAAAAAATTACAAGGGATAGTTCACAAGTGAACTCATACATTGTCTTCACTTTAAAGCTTCTTCAATGACCTTGTGAGACTCAAGCCATTACTTAGGATTGTCATATACTTGCTCCAAAAACTCCCCCTCAAGCCAAGTATTCTTGAGGTCTTCAGTCTTCAAGAATTACATGTAATCCAATCCTTGAATTTGCAAAGCTTTGTACCATCCAATGCTTTGGTTCGAATATTTGCACATTGTTGATGAGTGGACACATAAGTAAACTGAATTTCCTTGCTCAGAATCTTCTATCTTACATAATGATAATGTACTTCAATATGTTTAGTCCTTGCATGGAAAATTGGATTGGCAGCCAAGTGAATGGAGCTCATGTTGTCACCAAAAAAAAAAGGAGTTCCAAACTCCAATCCAATATTTGTGAATAGTGTCTTCATCCACATTCCTTCTTGAGTAGCTATGGCAAGACCTCTGTATTCAGCTTTAGTGGAAGAGAGTGCAAATGTGGGTTGCTTCTTGAATAACCATGAAACAAGTTTTGAACCTGCAAAGGTAAGATATCCTGATGTGCTCCTTCTATCTTCCTTGGAGTCAGCCTAATGTGCATCGAAGAACAATTTCAAACATAAATCGAATACATAAGGGTAGTATAACCCTTCATTCATGGTTTATTTGAGATATGTGAGTATCCTTTTGGCAACATCCCTGTGAGGTTTCCTGGGTGTGTGCATAAATTGACTTAGCACACTCACACTATAACATATATCAACCCTTGTCAATATGGCATAGTTCAAGCTACCCACAAGGCTTTGCTAACATGTCACATCTTCTATGAGTTCACCTTCATGTGAGCCCAATTTATGATTAACCTCCATTGGAGTACCTGCAATCTTGCAATCTTGCATCTTGAATTTTGTCAACGTGTCCTTAATGTACTTTCTTTGTAGATTGAACATTTAGTGACTGGAGAAGTATCAAACCCATACCTTTTTGGTTTCTGTTTCTCCCTCATGGACCTTCTTAGGCCATGATGTGATGATTCTATGTCTTGTCCAAGTTCCTGCACTATTTCTTTACCTTTAGATTTCCACATTTTGAGTTTTTCATATTGAGTTGCTTCATCATCTTCTCAGGTATCCTGCTCTTCGACTTTAGAAGGATTATCTTTAACAAGTTTTGGAAAATCTTCTTCAACATCATAAGGTAAGTTGACCTTTCTACATGAATCTTCATACTAAGAACTATTCTCATCAAATACTACATCTCTACTCATGAAGAATCCTTTGGTTGTTGGGTTGTATAACCTATAGCCCTTTTGATTGTTGTCATATCCAATGAATACTCACATTTCTGCTTTGGGATCCATCTTGAATCTAACCTGTGAAGGAACATGAGCATAAACAATACATCCAAAAATCGTACAATGATCCAAGCTTGGTCTTCTTCCATTCCAAGACTCATATGGTGTCATGCCATCAAGTGATTTTGAAGATAACTTGTTAATTGAATAAGTGGCTGTGGATATAGACTCAACCCATAAGTAATTAGGTAAGGGCTTCTCATTTAGCATAGACCTTGCAGCTTCAACAATTGTCCTATTCCTTCTTTCTGCCACTCCATTTTGCTCAGGAGTGTACCTTGTAGTGATCTCTCTTTTGATTCCTCTTTCTTGAAGAGAGGAGTGAAATTCATGGGAGAAGTACTCTCCCCCTCCACCTCACCTTACCTTTTTAATGTTTTTACTTATTTGATTCTCCACAAGATCAAAATATCTTTTGAAGCATGAAAAGACTTCATCTTTGTGTTTCATAAAATATAATATAGTCCATCTACTACAATCATCGATGAATGAGACATAATACCTTGATCTAGATCTTGAAGCATGCTTGATAGGTCCCCATACATCTTTATGAAATATATCATTTGTTCATGAATGGTTACCTGTGAGACTTTCCAAATTGACATGCACTACACTTATAAATCATATGTTGTTTTGACAAGTTCGGGATTCCAAGAACACTTTGGTCCCTGCAAACTCGCTTTAATGATGTTTCACCAATATGTACTAACCTCTTGTGCCATACTTCCAATTCTGTGAGTGTTTGACTACCATAGTTAAAGAGAGCAATGTTTCTAGTATATTGTAATTGTGAACAATGTACCTGTCTTTTCACCTTTTGCAATTCTCCTAAATCCTTGGTTTGGATCCTCAACAAATGCGCCTCCTCTTGTGAACCTGGCTTGCAACCCTTTCTCTACTATCTGCCCAACACTTATCAAATTCTTTGTAATGGTAGGGACATAGAGTACCTTACTAAGTAAGTTGATGTTTCGATCAGGTGCTTTGACATTTCCAATTTTCTCCACAAGGTGTTTTGTATCATCTCCTGTTTGTACCTCATGCTTGTTCCTTGGATCTTCTAAGTCTGATAGGAGTGCCACATTTCCTCCCACATGATTGGACCAACCTAAATCTATGTAGAAAACATGCTCATCATATTTACCTTGTGGCATGGCCATATTCATGATTAGCAATGAGTCCTCTTGATTTGAGTCTTCTATGTAGTTATTGAAGTCTCTTCTTCCCGTATTGCCTCCTCGATAGTTTGAATGGTTGTAATTGATGTGGTTGCCATGGTAATTGTTGAACCTTCCTCTTGAGTAGCCATATCTTCCTTTATTGTAGCCTCTACCTCTTTGATTCTTGGAATTCCTAAAGCAATTTTTAGTTGTATGATTAGTTAATCCACAAATAGAGCATGAATTCAAGTCTTGAGATTCCCCTGCCCTGTCATCCTCCTCTGCCTCTACCTCTACCATGTCTTCCTCTACCTGCATAGTTGGCTTGATGTGTACCTCATTCACAATCCACTTTCTTTCCTCTTCCTTTGTTTTCTTTGGAATCTCCTTTATCAGTATACAAGGCAGAAGATTAATTACCTTTGGAGCTTTCTCCATTCTTGATAAGCTTGGGCTCTTGAGTAAATAGTTGTCCTATGAGTGTATTGAA
>CM035410.1:20722902-20725402 GCA_020310875.1 Ceratopteris richardii
TGCCTGCTTCAATCCATACAGAGCCTTCTTCAATTTACAAACATGATTTACCTTATTAGGATCTTCATAGCCAGGTGGTTGTGACATGTAGACTTCTTCAGATATCCATCCATTCAAGAATGCATTCTTCACATCCAATTGGTACATGTTCCAATTCTTGTATGCAGCTACACTCACCATGACTCTGATAGTTGGCATCTTGGCCACAGGAGAAAATGTCTCCTCATAATCAATGCCTTGGGTTTGTGCAAAACCCTTAGCTACCAACCTAGCTTTGTACCTGTTTATTGTTCCATCTGAATTTTTCTTTAGTTTGTAGATCCATCTGGATCCTATCACCTTCATAGAGTCCTTCTTGGGTACCAAGTCCCAAGTGTCACTTTCCTTGAGAGCTTCTATCTCTTCATCCATGGCTTCTCTCCATTCTGGTTTGATAATTGCTTCTTCATAGGTACCTGGTTCTTCATTCAACAAGTCTTTTGCAAGATATACAGAATGTTTAGTTACAAGTGATGTGTCATACCCAAATCTGATAGGCTTCTTTTTTTTCTCTTTGAGATCTCCTCATTGCTTGAGTAGAGGTTTCTGGCTTATCCTCTAATTGCTTCATCTTCATCTTTCCTTTGGACTTCCAAGCCTTGAACTCTTCAAGGTTTATTGTATCATCATCTGAGCTTGAATCTTCTTGCTGAGTTGGCTCTTCCTTGGTAAGCTTTGGAAAATCTTCTTCCATGTCATAGGGTAGACTCACTTTCCTGCATTCATTCTCATACCATGAGCCATTCTCATCAAATATGACATCTCTGCTTACCTTGAACCCTTTGTTTGTGGGGTTGTAGAATCTGTATCCTTTTTGGTTCAAATCATAACCAATGAAGATACATTTTTCAGCCTTAGGATCTAGCTTTCCTCTTACCTGTGAGGGAATATGCACATATGCTACACAACCAAAGATTTTGCAATGATCCAGAGAGGGTCTCTTACCATGCCCAGCTTCATATGGTGTCATGCCATCAAGTGATTTGGATGGCAACCTATTGATGAGATAAGTGGCAGTGGATACACTCTCTGCCCATAGGTAATTTGGCAACTTTTTCTCATTAAGCATAGACCTAGCTGTTTCCACAATGAGTCTATTCCTTCTTTCAGCTACCCCATTTTGTTCAGGTGAGTACCTTGTAGTAATCTCCCTTTTGATGCCTCTTTCCTGCAAGAAATCTTCAAACTCATTCGAGAAGTACTCTCCTCCACCATCTGACCTTAGCCTCTTCAAGCTTCTACCTGTTTGATTTTCAACAAGTGCAAGATACCTCTTGAAACAATTAAATACTTCATCTTTGTGCTTCATAAAGTATAAAATGGTCCACCTGCTATAGTCATCAATGAAGGACACATAATACCTTGAACCAGAAATGGAAGGGTCCTTGCTAGGTCCCCAAACATCTGTGTGTACCAAATCTAGGTAGTCTTTATGCATGAAACCTTTTCTTGAGTAGGGTAATCTGTGAGACTTACCAAATTGACAAGCCCCACACTTGTATATCATGTGTTGCTTGGATACATTAGGTATCCCAAGCACACATTGATCCTTGCTCATTTGCTTTATGGTCCTCTCTCCAATGTGACCTAATCTCTTGTGCCACATCTCTAATTCTGATAGAGTTTGGTCCTTATAGTTGTACAAGGCAATACTCTTAGTGTCTTCAAGTTCAAAGGTAAACAATCTACCTGATTTCTCTCCCTTAGCTATCCTTCTGAATCCATGTCTTGGATCCTCCACATATGCACCATGTTGAGTGAACTTGACCTGTAGACCTTTTTCAACAATCTGACCTACACTCATCAGATTCTTGGTGATTGTTGGAACATACAACACTCTGCTTAGTAAATTCTGATTACCATCACTTGTTTTGACATTGCCTACTTTAACAACTGAATGTTTAGTGTCATCACCTGTCTGCACTTGGTGCTTACCTTTGGGTTCTTCCAAATCAGAGAGTAAGGCAACATTTCCAGCTACATGGTTAGAGCAACCTGAATCAATATAGAACAAATGATCATCATTGATACCTGATTTAGATGTCATGTTCATGATCAACAAGGAATCATCTTGATCCTCTGCATAATTGTTGTAATCCTTTCTGTTCCTGTATCCTCCTTGGTAATTGCCATTGTGATTATAGCTATTGTTGTAATTATTGTTGTAGCCATGGTAGCCTTGAGATTGATTGAATCTGCCTCTGCCTTGAGAGTATCCTCCTCTTTGGTGACCTCTTCCTCTTTGGTTCTTGTAGTTTTTGTAACATTCATCTGTAGTATGGTTAGACAAGCCACAAATATTGCATGGAGATTGATTGTAGGGTCTCCCCCTACCTGACTTACCTCCTCTGCCCCTACCTCTAGAAGATCTACCTTTCCCTGCATAGTTTGCTTGGGAGGTAGAGCCTTCTTCATCAACCTTCTTGCTTTTACCTTTGTCTTTAGTTTTCTTATCAGTATA
>CM035410.1:20730402-20735402 GCA_020310875.1 Ceratopteris richardii
GAGTTACTATCTTTTACCCCTTGTAAAAGTCTATTTGACTTGACATTTATTTGTAATCACTTGAAGTCATTCACCTACCTCATTAGTCGTGGAAAAGAGAATAGTTAAGTGGAGAGAATATCTCCCTACTTTTAGAGGAGAGATTCAAGGGAGCCTAAGTTTGAATTTGAAATTCAAATCACAATCAATTCCTATAAAAACTCTATTTGAAAAGTCGCGGTTAGTTCACTCACTTCAGCTCACTCCCCGAGGCATATCTTCATTGTAACTGAGTGTGTGTTAGTGCTACTCCATAGCCTACACCACTACACCTCAATTAGCTATGCGTGTCATGCTATTGAGCTTGTACAATCTTATTAATCAATAGATATACACACATTTCTCATTTCTGATTCTCTGTGTTAACTTCTCCAAGTCTATCAACTTCCAAGGAGCATTTCTCAGTGCTCACTAAACCAAATCAAGTGATCTATAGCTCATTGGAACCAGCTCAAGGTCTACTACAAGCATACAAAATCTTAGAGGATTTCATTCAGCCATTTGGGAGAAATCGGATTCAAAGTGCACACTGGTCTGTGTCTGCAGAGTTCCTAAAAAGTCGGGGGTAACTAGAATTTTGCTAGACTTATTTCTCAGTGCATAGTTTATCAATTGAAGTGATTCCACTTGTGATTGGTAGCTTACTAAGGTACTTTAATACTCCCAAAAGAAATTGTTCCAATTTTAAGTTTGTTGGACACAGTGAGCAAAAGTCTGAGCAGGTATCACTACACGAATAGAAAGTTTTTCTTGATTCTTGAAGTACCAAGTTATCTGTTTTGGTTTGATCATTACCCAAACCACTTTCAAAGTACATATATGGTTTCTTTGTGTCATTTGGAAGTTAAGCAAGTTCACTAAGCATATCTGAAGAGAAAAGAGGGCAGGTGTGAAGTAGGTTTTGCAGCACCAACTCATTTCTTGAGTGCATCCATCCATCACTCTCAACAGTGGTATCAGAGCAAAGAAGGTAATCATGGGTGATGGTTTCCCTTCATTCATTGACAAATTGGACAGAAATAATTACCAGGCTTAGTCATTGAGAATGAAGACCTATCTACAAGGGAGAAGTCTATTTGGATACATATCAGGAGATGAGGAGTTGCCCTCATTCAAGACTAGAGGACTACCCACAAAGGATGAACATGAAAGGCTCAACCAATGGTGTGCAAAGGATGCTTTGGCAAGGTCTTATCTCTTAAACTCTATATCTGATTTTCTTTTACCACATGTAAGGAACTGTAAGACTTCCCAAGAGACTTGGGAAACCTTGTCAAACTACTTTTCCTCCAACACAAGGGCTAGGAAGAATCAATTGTGGATTGAGTTCACAACCCTTAGGAAGCAGCCCAAGTAAGCAGTCTCAGAGTATGTGACAAAGATTAAAGATGTGGCAGACCAACTAGCAAGCATTGGAGAGGAAATTGAAGAAGAGCAAATAGTCAGGCAAGTGACAAATGGACTCAAGGCAGATGATAAGTGGGAAAGTTTCACCACTGCAATGGACCTCTATATGGACATGCATACCCCTGATCTCACAACACTCATGGGCCAACTATTTACACATGAAGCAAAGTTTACAAAGGCTGGAGATCAATCAAAAGGTAATAATCCCTCTGCTCTCTATACTGAAAAAAAGGTTAAAGATAAAGGCAAGAAGAAACAGGATGAAGAAGGCTCTACCTCTCAAGCTAATTATGCAGGAAGAGGTAGGTCATCTAGAGGAAGAGGCAGAGGAGGTAAGTCAGGTAGGGGGAGACCCTACAACTCATCACCATGCAGCATTTGTGGATTGTCCAATCATACCATAGATGAATGCTACAAGAACTACAAAAATCAGAGAGGAAGAGGCTACTCAAGAGGTGGATACTCTCAAGGGAGAGGCAGATTCAACCAACATCAAAGCTACAATGGATACAACAACCAATACAACAACAACTACAACAACAACCACAATGGAAACTACCAAGGTGGATTCAGAAATAGAAGAGACTACAACAATTACACAAAGGAGCAAGATGACTCCCTATTGATCATGAATATGACCTCCAAGATAGGTACAAATGATGATCATTTATTTTACATTGATTCAGGATGTTCTAACCATGTAGCTCGCAATGTGGCACTACTTTCTGATTTGGAAGAGCCCAAGGGCAAACATCAGGTACAAACAGGTGATGACACTAAACACTCTGTTGTCAAAATTGGAAATGTGAAGACATGTGATGGTAATCAGAACCTATTAAGCAGGGTACTCTATGTACCAACAATAACTAAGAATTTAATGAGTGTTGGTCAGATTGTGGAGAAAGGTTTGCAGGTCAGATTCACACAACATGGAGCATATGTGGAGGATCCAAAACAAGGATTCAGAAGGATAGCCAAAGGGGAGAAATCAGGTAGATTATTACATTTGAGCTAGAAGATACAAAAAACATTGCTTTATATAATTATAAGGATCAGACACTTTCAGAATTAGAGATATGGCATAAGAGATTAGGGCACATAGGAGAAAGAACTCTAAAGCAAATGTGCAGGGATCAATGTGTGCTTGGGATACCTAATGTATCCAAGCAACATATGATTTACAAATGTGGATCATGTCAATTTGGTAAGTCTCACAGATTACCCTACTCAAGGAAAGGTTTCATGCATGAAGACTACCTAGACTTGGTACACACAGATGTTTGGGGACCTAGCAAGGACCCTTCCATTTCTGGTTCAAGGTATTATGTGTCCTTCATTGATGACTATAGCAGGTGGACCATTTTATACTTTATGAAGCACAAAGATGAAGTGTTTAATTGTTTCAAGAGGTATCTTGCACTTGTTGAAAATCAAACAGGTAGAAGCTTGAAGAGGCTAAGGTCAGATGGTGGAGGAGAGTACCTCTCCAACGAGTTTGAAGATTTCTTGCAGGAAAGAGGCATCAAAAGGGAGATCACTACAAGGTATTCACCTGAACAAAATGGGGTAGCAGAAAGAAGGAATAGACTTATAGTAGAAACAGCTAGGTCTATGCTTAATGAGAAAAAGTTGCCAAATTACCTATGGGCAGAGAGTGTATCCACTGCCACTTATCTCATCAATAGGTTGCCATCCAAATCACTTGATGGCATGACACCATATGAAGCTTGGTATGGTAAGAGACCCTCTCTGGATCATTGTAAAATCTTTGGTTGTGTAGCATATGTGCATATTCCCTCACAGGTAAGGGGAAAGCTAGACCCCAAGGCTGAAAAATGTATCTTCATTGGTTATGATTTGAACCAAAAGGGATACAGATTCTACAACCCCACAAACAAAGGGTTCAAGGTAAGCAGAGATGTCATATTTGATGAAAATGACTCTTGGTATGAGAATGAATGCAGGAAAGTGAGTCTACCCTATGACATGGAAGAAGATTTTCCAAAGCTTACCAAGGAAGAGCCAACTCAGCAAGAAGATTCAAGCTCAGATGATGATACAATAAACCTTGAAGAGTTCAAGGCTTGGAAGTCCAAAGGAAAGATGAAGATGAAGCAATTAGAGGATAAGCCAGAAAGTTCTACTCAAGCAATGAGGAGATCTCAAAGAGAAAAGAAGAAGCCTATCAGATTTGGGTATGGCACATCACTTGTAACTAAACATTCTGTATATCTTGCAAAAGACTTGTTGAATGAAGAACCAGGTACCTATGAAGAAGCAATTACTAAACCAGAATGGAGAGAAGCCATGGATGAAGAAATAGAAGCTCTCAAGGAAGGTGATACTTGGGACTTGGTACCCAAGAAGGACTCTATGAAGGTGATAGGATCCAGATGGATCTACAAACTAAAGAAGAATTCAGATGGAACAATAAACAGGTACAAAGCTAGGTTGGTAGCCAAGGGTTTTGCACAAACCCAAGGCATTGATTATGAGGAGACATTTTCTCCTGTGGCCAAGATGCCAACTATCAGAGTTATGGTGAGTGTAGCTGCATCCAAGAATTGGAACATGTACCAATTGGATGTCAAGAATGCATTCTTGAATGGATGGATATCTGAAGAAGTCTACATGTCACAACCACCTGGCTATGAAGATCCAAAAAAGGTACATTATGTTTGTAAATTGAAGAAGGCTCTGTATGGTTTGAAGCAGGCACCTAGAGCATGGAATTACAGATTGACCACCTACCTCCTAGACCAAGGATTTGTGATGAGCAAAGCAGACACTTCTCTATTCATAAAGAGAAGTAGTACAGAGGTAATCTACTTATGTGTTTATGGTGATGACATCATCATTACAGGCAATGATGTCAATGGGATTAGACACATCAAAGGACAGATGATGAAAGAATTCAAGATCAGTGATCTTGGACTATTAAAGTATTTCTTAGGTCTTGAATTGGTCTACACAAATTCAGGTATCTACATCACTCAAAAGAAATATGTACAGGATATGGTCAAGAAGTTTGGCTTGCAGGATGCTAAGGTATCAACTACTCCAATGGAGGTTAACCAAAAGCTAAGTGCTCATGAAGGAGAAGAAATCAAAGACATTACAGGATACCAAAGTATGATAGGTAGTTTGAACTATGCTACCTTGACAAGAATTGACATAGCATATGGAGTAAGTGTGCTTAGTCAATTCATGCACAAACCTAGGGTACCTCACCTAGAGGCAGCAAAGAAAATCTTGAAGTATCTGAAGGGAACACAAAGTCATGGTTTGTATTTTCCTTATACATCAGATATTGACATAAAAGTCTACTCAGATGCAGATTGGGCAGGATGCAAGGATGATAGAAGGAGCACCTCAGGTTACATTTGTTTTGCAGGAGATAAGCCTATTTCTTGGTCAGCCAAGAAGCAACCTACAGTGGCATTGTCATCCACTGAAGCAGAGTATAGAGGGCTTGCCAATGCAACTCAAGAAGCTATCTCGTTGAAGCTTCTATATACAGAGTTAGGTCTACACACAAGACCACCTATTATCTT
>CM035410.1:20765402-20820402 GCA_020310875.1 Ceratopteris richardii
ACATATACATATACATATACATATACATATACATATACATATACATATACATATACATATACATATACATATACATGTACATATACATATACATGTACATATACATATACATGTACATATACATATACATATACATATACCTATACATATACATATACATATGCATATACATATCGTGATTCTTACCAAGGAAAGAATCAACAACGTGGCAGGAGCAAGAACAAGGAAAAGAATGGTCAATGGAATAAGAGTAGAAGTAAATCAAGGAAGAGGGATATCGAATGCCATTATTGTCATAAAAAAGGACACATGAAGAAAGACTGTTATGCATTAAAGAATGCTAAAGGTAAAGGACAGAATGTTGATGGGCATGTTAAACACTTACCTGCACCATCTACTTCGATTGTGAAGATTAAAGAAATTAATGCTATTTCTGATGATCTTGATGTGTTGACACTTGATAGTACTGTGTCATCTGAGGCACTTATGGCTGATTCTCTTTCCCACACCTGGCTGCTAGATTTTGGTGCTTCTTTCCATGTGACACCACATAGAGAATGGTTCTCTAATTATGCAGCAAAGTCTCTTGGTACCGTGAGACTTGGTGACTCTTACAAGTGTGATGTTGTGGGGATTGGAGATGTGGTTGTGCAGTTCATTGATGGTTCAAAATTTACTATGCATAATGTACGCCATGTACCTCAGTTATCATGTAGTTTGATGTCAGTTGGTCAACTTGATGACCTTGGTTACAAGGTGGTCTTCTATGCTCAGTCCTTTCGTATATCCAAGGGCAATATGGTTATTGAAAAAGAAAGCAAAGTTGGCTCACTTTATCCTTTATTTGTATCACAGAAAGAACACTTGTTAGCTATTACTGAACAGCCTATGGCTTGTATTTGGCATGGTCGTTTGGGCAATATATCTCGTAGTGGAATGGAAAATCTTTCTCGTTCTGGCTACTTACCTGTGTTATCTTTCTCTGATTTTTCATTTTGTGAGCATTGTCAATATGGAAAGCAAACCAAAAATGTGCATAGAATGCACATTGACTCTTCAATTCAGCCTTTAGATCTCGTTCATACAGATGTGTGTGGTCCTATGCCCACTAGGTCCTTAGGTGGTTCTCTTTACTTTGTCACTTTCATAGATGATGCTACTAGAAAAGTCTGGGTATATCCTATCAAATCAAACGATGATGTATTCCCTACTTTCAGAAAATGGCTTGCTTTATTTGAGACTGAAAAAGGAACTAAGCTTAAGGCTTTACGTTCAGATAATGGGGGTGAGTATACCTCACATGAATTCAGCTTTTTCTGTCAGTCTAGAGGGATTCGTAGAGAGTTTACAGCTCCTTATACCCCAGTAAAGAATGGTGTAGCTGAGAGGATGAATAGAACTATTCAAGATAGAGTAGTCTCTATGTTGCATCATGCAAACCTCTCACAAGGTTTTTGGGCAGAAGCAGTATTGACTGTAGTTCATGTGATTAACCTTTCACCTAGTACTGCCAAATGTCTGAAAGTGGCACAAGATTTATGGACAGGGAAACCACCATATTATGGTCATCTTCGAGTTTTTGGGTGTGAAGCATATGTTCATATACCCAAGAATCTTAGACAAAAGTTGGACCATAAGTCAAAGAAATGCATTTTTCTTGGATATGGTCGAGAAGGACAATTTGGATATCACTTATGGGATCGTGAAACACGGTCAGTGATCAGAAGTAGTGATGTCATTTTTAATGAGTCTAAGATGCATAAACAACCCATTAAGGAGGTTGAGGTGAGAAGAGTGGTGTTTGAGGATAGTAGTCCTCCGGTTAGCATGCATAAAAATGCTGCACATAGGGATGTTTAAGAGAATGTCCATTTAGATCAGCCTGCACATGTTCCTGTTCAGCAACCATTGAGACGTTCTCCACGTGTCTCATATCCACCTGATAGATATGTTCCACGTTTAGATTTTGTTATGCTAATAGATGCCGGTGAGCCTTCTTGCTACAAAGAGGCTATGCAGACAGAGGATCATGTCAAGTGGGAGCGTGCCATGAAGAGTGAGTTGGATTCTATTCACAAGAATGGTACTTGGGACTTAGTACCTTTGCCAAAGGGCAGAAAAGCTTTACCATGTAAATGGGTATATAAGCTGAAACTCACATCAGATAGTGCTTCTCCAAAATATAAAGAACGACTTGTTGCAAAGGGTTTTAAGCAACAACATGGTGTTGATTTTGAGGAAATCTTCTCTCCAGTGGTCAAGATGACTACTTTGCGCATGTTGCTTGGATTCGTTGCAATGGACGACTTAGAGCTAGTCCAAATGGATGTGAAAACAGCTTTCTTGCATGGAGATCTTACAGATGAGATCTATATGGAACAACCAGAGGGTTATGTAGTTCTTGGCAACGAAAGTCTAGATTGTAAGCTCAAGAAGAGCTTGTATGGACTTAAACAGTCTCCTAGACAATGGTACCAAACGTTTGATGCTTTTATGAAGTCCCAAGGCTATTCTCGGAGCAATGACGATCATTGTCTCTACACAAAGAGATGTTTTGATGGCAGCTTGATATGCTTGATACTTTACATTGATGATATGTTGATTGCTGGGAAGTCCTCTTATGATTTGTCACTTCTCAAAAAGCAGTTGAGTCAGACATTTGAAATGAAGGATTTGGGGCATGCCAAACATATTCTTGGCATGCGCATTACTCGTGATAGGAGTAAAAGATGCATATACTTTTCTCAAAGTGAGTACATATCCAAAGTACTTCACCGATTCAATATGCAGGGTGGAAATGTTGGAGAATTCCTCTCCTACTCGTAGCAGAAAGTGTAGAAGACCTTCTCAGGATCAAGACTCTTGCCAACAGCATAACCTTCAAATGAAAACTGGTACGAACTGAAATATCCAATGGACTTGAAACTTTGGTCACTCAAACTAGACACGTAGAGCTTTCAAATGAGATATCAAACACTCAATTGGGAGTAGATTTGAGTTGGCAACTATTTGATTCAAAACAGACAACCTGTCCACTCAGTTAGGCTAAGAACTGGACTTCACTAAAACCTGAATAACTCACAGAGCATAACGAATTTCATAAAACTATTCCAGACGAGGAAGTACTCAAGATAAGCTTTCCAACGAATGTTTAAACACTAAAATTGGATACATATATTGAGAGATATGACTCTTACAAGTAGACTACCCAAAAATGGGTGTGCGGCTGGACATACTCTATGAGAGTAAACTGAACGAAATGACTCAAAACAATTGAAGTAGCTACAAGGGGGCTTCCACGCCTTATAATCTCGAACATAATGATAATGCACTTCTATGTGCTTGCTTTGTGCATGAAACATTGGATTGTTTGTCAAGTGAATGCTTGACATGTTGTCACCATAAATTGGAATGGTCTCCACCTGCACATCAAGATCAGCCAAGAGCTTCTTAATCCACATAGCTTCACAAGTTGCAAAGGCTAAACCTCTATATTCAGCTTCTGTAGATGATAGTGCAATAGTAGGTTGCTTCTTTGAGATCCATGTGATAGGTTTGCTACCTATCATGAACACATAACCTGACGTGGATCTTCTATCTTCCTTCGAACCAGCCCAATCAGCATCATTGAAGCCTTTTACGTGCAATTCTTCATCATATCTATAAAACAAAGCATGATTGACTGTGTGCTTCAAATATCTTAGCACTCGTTTGGCTGAATTTAAATGTTCACTTGTTGGAGCTTGCATAAATTGAGAAAGAACTCTAACAATATAACACAAATCTGGTCTTGTGATCGTAGCATAGATCAATGAATCTATAATACTCGTGTATGTAGTTACATCATGTAACTTCTCTCCATCATTTGAGCATAGCTTCACATTTGTGTCCATAGGTTGAGTGAGTGGTTTGTATTCACTCATTCCAAATCAAAAAAGAACATCCAAAAAGTACTTTCTTTGCATCAAGTAGATGCCATCTTTCCCATAGACTATCTCAATGCCTAAAAAGTATTTCAGCTCACCAAGATCTCAAATTTTAAACTCCTTACCGAGTTTCCTTTTGATCTCTTGCATTCTTGTAACATTACTTCCTGTTATGGTGAGATCATCAACGTATATGCAAATATATACCTGCTTGCCTTCTTCTTTCTTCATGTAGAGAGAGGGATCTGCATTACTTAGAGTGTACCCACACCTTGTGAGGTACTCGACCAATCTTTGATTCCAAGCACGTGGTGCTTGCTTTAGCCCATACAAAGCTTTCTTCAATCTACAAACAAAATCTGGATGCTTTCTATCTTCAAATCCAATCGGTTGACTCATGTATACCTCTTGTTGAGGTTCACCATTGAGAAAAGCATTTTTTATGTCAAGTTGGTACAATGGCCATCTCCTTGTTGCACTCACTCCAATCAAGGTTCTAATTGTTCCCATCTTTGCAACCGGGCTGAAAGTTTCTTCATAGTCGATGCGGTGAGTTTGCTTGAGTCCTTTTGCTACTAGTCTAGCTTTATGCCTTGCTAGAGAACCATCAACATTTCTCTTTATTTTAAACACCCATTTATTTGGAACAATCTTCATACCTTCAGCCTTTGGAACTAGCTCCCATGTGTGATTGTCCTTGAGAGCTTTCATCTCTTCTTGCATAGCTTTTTGCCATTCTTTTTGTGTACATGCTTCTTCATATGCATCCGGTTCGTTGTCTTTGACCACCTGTGTCATATATGCAAAATGCTTTGCAATAAAACTATCATAGCTCAGCCTTTGAATTGGATACCTTGCTATTGAAGACCTCCTTTCATTTCCTTTTGAACATTGCTTCTTCAATCGGTTCAACTTTACCTTTGGTGTGATCACCTCTTCATACTCTTCTTCACTTGCATTTGAATCACTATTTTGGGCAGCACTTTCAACTTTAGATCTTTCATAAGCTGATGTTGGTGATGAAGAATGACTCCTTAGCCTCCCCTTCCATGTTGAGCTTTCTCCAAGTGATGTAGAAGCTTTTGGACCTGACATTTGAGTGCTTGTTTGCTGAAATTCTTCTTGGACAACACCTCCATCATCTTCGCAATCTTCTTCAAGATCTTCTTTCCCTTTGTCTCCAAACCATGGTCTTAGCTCATCAAATATCACATCTCGTGAGACTCGTAGCTCCTTTGTCACCGGATTGTAGCACCTATATTCCTTTTGCTCCGATGAATATCCAATAAAAATACATTTTTCGGACTTTGCCTCCATCTTTGTCCTTAGTTCTTGAGGGATGTGAACATAACACACACATCCAAAAACTTTGAGATGTGTAAGGTCAGGCTTCTTACCGGAATAAACCTCCTCGGGAGTTAGATTATGCACTCCAGCTGTTGTGCACTTGCTCATCAAATAAACGGCCGTACTAGTTGCTTCAGCCCAATAGTTTAGTGGCATCTTCATCTCATTGAGCATGCATCTTGCAACTTCTGTGATATGTCAATTTTTCCTTTCAGCTATTCCATTTTGTTGAGGTGTGTACCTACATGTAAATTGTCTCTTGATGCCATTTTCATAAAGAAAATCTAAAAATTCTTTGGAAAAATATTCTCCTCCTCCATCGGACCTCAAGGTCTTTATGTAGCGTCCTGTTTCCTTTTCTACCTGTGCATTAAATCTCTTGAACATGGAGAACACATCTGATTTTTGTTTTATGCAAAACATCCATACTTTCCTTGAATGATCATCAATAAAAGTGACAAAATATCTATCACCAGCCACTGATGGTTGTTGTGATGGTCCCCATACATCCGTGTGTACCAAGTCGAGGACATTCCTTGCCACATAGTTTCTTTTCTTGAATGGTTGTCGAGTTTGCTTTCCTAGTTGGCATGCTTCACAAAACTCATGTAGTCCGGCATCATTGAATCTTGGAAGACCTCTTACCACTTCATGGTTGCTCATGTCCTTGAGTTTGGGAATGTTGATATGTCCAAACCTTTTGTGCCACAAATCGATTTCAGCAATCCTCTTGTTTCCAAACTGAATATACATCACCTTTCCATGCGGTTGTTGAATGTCCAAAATGAACATCCTTCCTTGAGAAATGACCTTGAATCCTTCTTTTGGATTCTTTATAAAGCAGCCTTTTTCATTGAAGATAACATGATATCCTTTCTCTACCATTTGTCCTACTGAAATCAAATTCTTTGCAATAGTAGGAACATGAAGAACATCAGACAATACCTTCTTGTCTCCAAGCTTGATATCTCCAACATGCTCAATTGCGTGTTGAGTTTCATCGCCGGTCTCCACACATCCTTTTCCACTTGGAGCTTGTAGCTTTGTGAACAAATCTCCTTGGCATGTCATATGGTTGCTGCAACGTGAATCTATGAACCATTTTTGGTCATCACTTCTCGAGTTGTTGTAGTCATGCTTCATGGCAAGCATGGTTTGCTTGTCTCCTTCACTTGATGTACTTGCATAGTTATTTTGGCTCCTTTGGTTGCCTCCATTCAGCCTTCCATTCTTTTGCCAACAATCATTTGCATAATGTCCTAGTTTACCACAATGATAACATGTTATACCTTTATGAGGATTGTATGAACCTCGACCTCTTCCTCCATTTCTTCCTCGACCTCTTCCATGTGTGTTTTCATTTGAGTTGTCCTTGTTGTCCTCCAAGTTGTGTTGGCTGAAATTTGTGTTGTTGTAGCTTCTTCCTCTTCCTCTCGAGCCTCCTCTTGAGTTCCTTCCTCTACCTCTTCCTGCATATAACATTTGAATATGGCTGACCTTACCTTTGTTGCCTTCTCCTTATTGAGCAACCTCTTCAGCCACAAGATTTGGTATAATCTCGTCGAATGTTGGTAGAGGATCTCTATAAAGGATGTTTGTGATCAGGGGCTTCCACTTTTCTTCACTTCTCAAGCCATTGAGGGCTGTTTGGATGATGTCTTCCTCTTCTATCTTGCATCCAACTGATGCTAGCTGATCTCGAAGCTCTTTGATCCTCAATGTATACTCACTAATGCTTTGTTTGAGCTTTTCCTCATGTTGTTGAGCTCGTTCTTGAGTTGCATCCTTCAAGACCTTGTTGAGGTAGCATACACCTTCTCCAATGGTTCCCAAACTTCCTTGGCTGTTTCTAAGCTTTTCACATGACCAATCATAGTGTTAGAAATAACTTGTGGATGAGGAACATCACCCTTCGATTCCTCTCTTCCCAATCAGCAAATTGTCTCCTTTGTGCCGGAGTAATGTTGGGATCTTCAATGTCCACCGGTTGTGGATCGTCTCCACTAACTAGACTCCATAAACCTTTACCTTTAAGGTAATTTGTCATTCTATACCTCCAAGATTGAAAATTATCTTTGTCTAACTTCTCAACTTGTTGTCCTAAATTAGCCATTGAAAACTTCCAAGATTGAAGTTTACCTCAAGTATGTTGTGGTACTCTTTCTTGACTTCAGGAAGCTCCCCCTTAATTTGTAGCTTCTCCTTTGCTTCAATTCAGTTCCAATGCTTTGAATCTCCAAACTCCAATGCTCTGATACCAATTGTTGGAGAATTCCTCTCCTACTCGCAGCGGAAAGTGTAGAAGACCTTCTCAGGATCAAGACTCTTGCCAACAGCAGAACCTTCAAATGAAAACTGGTACCAACTGAAATATCCAATGAACTTGAAACTTTGGTCACATAAACAAGACACCTAGAGCTTTCAAATGAGATATCAAACACTCAATTTGAAGTAGATTTGAGTTGGCAACTAATTGATTCAAAACAGACTACCTGTCCACTCAGTTAGGCTGAAAATTGGACTTCACTAAAACCTAAATAACTCACAGAGCATAAAGAATTTCATAAAACTGTTCTGGAAAGAGGAAGTACTTAAGATAAGCTTTCCAATAAATGTTTAAACACTAAAATTGGATACATATATTGACAGATATGACTCTTACAAGTAGACTACCTAAAAATGGGTGTGCGGCTGGACATACTCTATGATAATAAACTGAACGAAATGACTCAAAACAATTGAAGTAGCTACACGAGGGCTTCCATGCCTTCTTCCTCTATACTTGAGTATCCACCCTTGCCTCTTTTATAGCCAAGTGACCAAAAACTCTCATGATGAGTTTGAGAGCTCTTCTCCATCATTTCTCCACTACTTTGGACAACCACTCCTCTTACAGTTCAGTTTTTGGATTTGATTCTCTTTTCAATGATTCTCTTTTGGCCTCCATTACTTGCTGAAGTAAATGCTTCTATTTTTCATTTTTGTATTTTCCTTCTACTTGAAGAAAATCCTTTTTGCAAAAATATATACGAGCTTACTTCTTTATTTTTAACAGGAAAGGCATTGAGTACACCTTTACCCACATATGTGAAATTGAGCAAGGATGACTGCCCCAAATCAGATGACGAAAAGGAATTCATGACCAAAATTCCCTATCAGTCTGCTATTGGTAGTCTCATGTATGCTATGGTAGCTACGAGACCAGACATTGCATTTGCAATGGGAGTTGTGAGCAAATATATGTCTAATCCTGGCAAGAAACATTGGGAAGCGGTCAAAATGATTTTGAGATATCTGAGTGACACTAAGGACAAGTGTCTATGCTTAGGTAGAGGGAAAGCATCCATTATTGGTTACACAGATTCTGACTATGGTGGTTGTGTAGACAATCGTAAGTCTACATCAGGGTACATTTTTCATCTTGTTGGAGGTGCTATCTCTTGGAGATCTCGTCTTCAAGAATGTACATCTGTTTCCACCACAGAAGCAGAGTATGTTGCAGCAAGTGAGGCATGTAAGGAAGCATTGTGGCTTTCTCATCTTGCTTGTGATATGGGTTTACCTCAGCATGTGCCTCACTTGCTTAGTGATAGTCAAAGTGCCATTTTTTTGGCTAAGAATCCGGTCTATCATGCAAAGACCAAGAACATTGAGGTGAGGTATCACTTCATTAGAGATTTCTTAGCCACTGAGAGCATTATTCTTGAGAAGGTTCACACTCGAGATAATGCTGCAGATGCTTTGACTAAAGCTCTACCACAGGATAGCTTTCGACACTATTGTCACTTGATGGGGGTTACTTGATTCTTGATCTTACGTAGTCACTTGTATACTGTGTAACATGCCCATTAGGTCGAAGGTATAGTTTGTATACTTACACTCAGGTATTCTTTATTATTCATTATTTTTTCTCCCATAGTTACTCTCGCCATATTGGCCTTTAGTGGGAGATTGTTATCGTTAGTGTCCATGTGAAAGGCCAAATGGCCACCGGACACTTCTTTGTATATGTTCTTTAATAAAACATATAGTAGCCTGGTCAGTCACAGACTCTAAGTTCGATCGCATTTGTAAGACTTAAGAAGTCTATCTTTGTGCTTCCTGTGTACTGTGTTTTCTGCGTATTCTACAGCCTCTGTGCGGAGGACTGTGTGCGGCCTCAGGTGCTCGGTTTTCTAGTCTGAGCATATCGCCTTGGAGCTCTCGAGAAGGAGAGCGCACTGTGGTGCATCGCCATCGAAACACTTCACATATACGTATACATATACATATAGATATACATATATATATACCACCACAACATATCGAGGGTATACCAAGGCTTTTATCGAGGAAACTGAACGGGTGCATTTTACCCTCGAAGTCGGTGTAGCAGTCACTATAGGCATCAGAACTAAAGCGTGAGTATCGGCACCGGTATATGTGTCAGTATGGTTGTCGGTATGGGCGTCGGTATTTCCGGTGCTCATACCGATGCTCATATCGATGACCATACCGACAACGGTGCTGGGAGTAACGATGTTTATATTGGCAATCTGGTGAGAGTACGATCGCTTATACCGACAACCATATCTACAAAATTTATTTTGGGCAAAGTGTGTTGTCTTTTGCTACAACAACATTACCATGATGTTGTTTAGCAAAAGACAATACACTTTGCCCAAAGAAAAATGAGTACATCTGATGTGTACTCTAATGGCAACCAAAACATGATTTCACATAGCAAAATACTGTCGAACACAAAAGAGATGAGCAAAATGAACCATGAATCATGTACAAAAAAGTTGTATATTACATAAATGAAGCATGTACAGGAGTGTGGCAAAGCACTTCCATATAGGAACTGAATACAAAATTATGGTGCACCATTGCCACATATGAGTGTAATACAAAATTGTGGCAAAGCACTACCATACATATACTCAAGGGGATCAAAACCTTTACACCTACAATCCTGCAACAAAGCATATGTGTAAAATGAGACAAATTGGCATGACATTTATACACAACAACTAAAAATAAGAAAACAAGCTAAAAGTTTACCTCATCATAGATTCTCCCATGAAATGATCGCACTGCATCCCTCTAAGTCATGCAATACTATAGCTAATCCATGATGATATCCATAAGCTTCTTCGGTTCGTGTCAGAGGAGGACCCACTGCCAACTCCTATAATAAATATGCAAAATGTTAGATGAACATACATGATGTGCTTAACACAAACAAATTCGATAATTAAAATGATACTTACAAATTGGTAGCGCATATTGTCGTATCCGCCGCTACCCAAATGTGATGTTCCAATCGTATCTAAATGCGTGGCCACTGCATCTCACTGCTGACGATATCAGTCAGGAGTATGATGCTCCTCATCCTGAATCGATTCCTACTCTTCAACATCTAACCATACAAGCTTCAATAAGCCTGCTTTCAAAGCATCGCGAGCCTTGGACCGCAGATCAAACATCACCTCATTTGCCGTATGCTGAATCCATTCTGAGCTCACAATAGGATGCCCAGGTGCTGGCCGATACTCTTCATATATCGACTCTGTGATATAATTTTTGGAATCTTTATCCTGTTCACTCCATTTTAACGTTATAGAATGTCCAAACTATATGGAGCAAAGCTATCGAATGCATTGATTCATGGACTTTCTAGCTGCATCCATGACCTGAGCTCCATCACGTATGCAATATATCTTGGAGTCATCATGGTCATGCGCTCTCGAAGGTGTACGTGGAGATCCCATCTGATCCAATGTGCAGATGTTAGGATATATATATATTAATCCTAAAAAATCTAAAAATTTACTTTTTATATATTTTCAAATATATTTCATTGTATAAATTAATTCTATTTTTGTGTATAAATTAAAAGATCTATTTTGTAGATATTTAATTATTAATATTTTATATATTTAGATATGTGTGTATGTTTTTATATATGTGTGTGTGTGTGTGTGTGTGAAAACTCAAAAATCCTATTTTTGATATATTAATTCTATTTTTGTGTAAAAAATCGAAAATCTTATTTTTTGTATATTTAATTATATATATTTAGATTTTTCTTCAATATTTCATAAAAAATGTATGCATGTGTATGTATGTATGTTAATTGATTCAATCAAGAATTACGGTCAGACTAAGCTTGTTTAATCACTATAAAGTGACTTAGTCCCGGCTCAAGCTCCTAACATGAATTCAGATAGAGTGGGCTTGTTCCATTAGAAAATGACTCTTTTAATAAATCCACCAAAGGCTTTGCAAGAGAAGCATCCTTCTCGCGGAAAAACAATATAGCACTGTGGATTCCAAGTGGTAGATCGTAGTTCACTACTAAAGAAATATCTAATATGTCCAATCCGACATAGCCACTCCGTAACGCTATCAACCTCATGTTTTGAAAACTCTAAAAGTCAGTTCCTCTTTGAAGTGTTTATGTATATGTATATGTGTATGTATATGTATATGTATATCTATATGTATATGTATATCTTTATGTATATGTATATGTATATCTATATGTATATGTATATGTATATGTATATGTATCTGTATATGTATATGTATATGTATATGTATATGTATATGTATATGTATATGTATCTCTATATGTATCTGTATATGTATCTGTATATGTATATGTATATGTATATGTATATGTATATGTATATGTACATGTATATGTACATGTATATGTATATGTATATGTATATGTATATGTATATCTATATGTATGTGTATATGTATGTGTATATGTATATGTATATGTATATGTATATGTATATGTATATGTATATGTATATGTATATGTATATGTATATGTATATGTATATGTATATGTATATGTATATGTATATGTATATGTATATGTATATGTATATGTATATGTATATGTATATGTATATCTATATGTATGTGTATATGTATGTGTATATGTATATGTATATGTATATGTATATGTATATGTATATGTATATGTATATGTATATGTGAAGGGCTTTGGTGTGTAGAACAAGAGGAGGAAGGAGGAGATGGAGGGAGAGAGAAGAGAGGAGAGATGCGCGGATATGCGTGGGAGCCTCGAAACCCACATAATGATCTCTCTTGAGGCAATGCTCTATATATAATGTATATATATGAATATGGGGGTAAGGTCACATGACCCTTACATCCCCAACAATCTCCCACTTAAGGGTCAATGTGACCATAAGTGAAAAATATACAAAGAATGATGTAGGACTATACAATAATGTACAGGAAGAGTCCGGATCTCTACCCATACCAAATCAGCCTACACCAACCGCCTCGAACAAGGTGTATCCATGCACCTCAAACTGCTCTAGACTCATATCGACAAGAGTCGAGCTCATATCTGACTGATGCAAGAACTGATGAAGTTCCTGCAAAGCTCCCACTCGCTCCATGCCTATGTCAATCATCGAACGACTGACAACTCCAAGTGCAAATGCTCCAATAGCAACTGCAATGTCTGGTCTCGAGCATAACAGCTCGTACATCAGACTCCCAAATGCTGACGAAACATGTGCTATCCTGGCTATCCTAAGTATGTCAGCCATGCCTATATCCAAGGCATCCAAAGCACCATCATCAAGACTAACATGTCCTGACATATCTGTGTCAACATGTGGCATGAGCGAATCCAAGAATGACTGCATAATAACTGACTCCTCAGCATCTAAATCAGTCATCCTATCAACCAAGGATGTGTCTAGGTGTGCAACCTGAGAGCTAATATGCTCTACCATACACTGTGTATCATGAGAGCTATCGTGCTCTACCACAGCAAGTGTATCATCATGCTCCGCATGAGCTAATTGCACAACATCAACACAAAGATCAAACTGATGATCTAACTCTAACTGAGTATCATCACAATGCTCTACATGAGTATCCACATCATGCTCTAAAGCATCCAACTGATCATCCAAAGTGTGCTCCAAATGAGCATCCACATGATCAACAAAACCATGCTCTATATAAGCATCATGAGCATCCAAAACATGCTCTACATGTGCATCCATCTGAGCATCTGAATCATGCCATACATGTGCATCAAGAATGTCCATAGACCTATCTATAGGTAGATAGAATGAGACATGACGAGTCTCACATCGCACATAAGGCTGAACTCCCACTGAGACGAGACTGTCTCTCACATGAAGTACCTGCAGTGGATACATGTGCCTAATCCTAGCACCTCTGACAAGCATAAGCTGTCCCAACTGCAACTGAAAATGATGCTCACCAAGGAATGCATAACATCTGCTCTCCTGTAACTGGCTAACTGAAATCAAGCTCATAGGGAATGAAGGCACATAGCGTACATGTCTGAGCATAAGTGATGCTCCACTAGGTAGCATAAGGCATATATCTCCTGCACCCTCAATATCATATGCCATACCATTAGGCAACTGCACACATCCACGACTCTCACCTGAGAATCGATAAAACCACTCACGATATGGAGTAACATGAAAACTGGCTAATGCATCAAGCAACCAAGCCATATGTGTGCCATCCAATGAATAAGAGGAATCCAAAGATGAACCATACGAGAAAGTGATATCACCATCACTTACATAATCAACTGCCATAGAATCTCCTGAAACCACTACCTCATCTGCATCACATGCATATCTCTGACGTCATCGTCGCATCCGCCTGAAGCAACGTCGTCGAATATGGCCCTCATGACCACAATGCCAACATCGAAGTCGTCGATATGATCTATGTCTCACATGAGTCAATGGACTCGCATACATATCATGTAGTCTCTGCCATAATGCACTACTCGTCTCCTCATACATAACAGACTCATATATAGAATCCACAAGCTGTAATCGGATAGTGGAGCTAGCCAATGCATCCATATCCATCCATACATGGTCGGGCATGTCACGAGGCCTCTGTGCATCTCTATGCACATACATGTGTAACCCTGCACGAACCAATGTATGCCACATCTGAGCTTTCCATCTCGGAAAGTCAGTGCCATCAAATCGAGAAGACACCATGCTAGCAATCCAATAGACTAGCAATGTAACAAGAGACTAGAAATAATACTCTATCCTCAATAGGATCACACCTGCATATCCATATGCATAACTCACATCACAAATGTCTCGATGGAGAAGGAACCATGTGAACCACCTATCACATAACTATGCATCTAGCATGCATATAAAACCATGAGCATAAGCCTGCTCACCAAGTCTCCAAAGTGACCAAGTAGATGTGAAAGAATCCTAGGAGAAATTCGACAGAGTATCCCCTGAAAACTGAGCAATCAAACAAGATAACCAATCTCCAAAGAACAATGAATAATCTGTCACCACCTGTCACTGATATAAATCAAGAAGATAATGGCAACTACATGTGCCAAAAAACTAATGGCAATACACGCCAATACAATGGCAATACAACTCCCACTCAAGAATAAATCCTGCAAGATGGTCCAACCTGTCACAAACAACCTGTGACCAAGTCCAAGTGAATGGAGATAGTCAATGATCCAAAGCTATCGCAAAAGCTTCAAGATCCACAAGAGCTCCTTTCTAGCATAAAAGCCGATGAAATTTCGGCAGCATCTCCTCTGTAAAATGGACTCTAGAACCAAAATAACCATGTGGGAATCACCATCCACATATGCCAAGAATCACACTGGCAAATATATATCAATCAATGACCAAATGCTAATAATGGTGACAAACAAACGTGTAACTGAGGCTCCAATCTGGATCATGTACCTGCAAAGAAAACAAAGATACAAGTACCAACTAAGATCCAATGTCAACTCTCACAAAAGTATGTGCAAGTAACCAAGTGGCATAAGCAAGGTATAGACCACAATGCCACTATACATCCATGATCAAACTCATGATGACCTAAACCTCAAAAAGAGTATACCACAATGTCATCTTACATGCCAAACACGTGACAAGATCATGCTCTACTCTCATATGGAGGAGCTACCACAATGATCATACATGTACAATGCTTTGAAGCTCTGAAAATAAGAGCTTGCCCACCAAAAAATCTCTCTCGAAGAAGTTCCAAGGCAAATTCAACCTCCAAGTGCAATTAGTGAAGATGTGCTGCTCTATGTTTTGCTGTTTCAGAGGTGATAACCTCTGAATCTGAACATTTGATCTTCAGCAAACTTCAAGATCTGACTCTTGGCTACGTAACGAGATAAAGAACACCTCAATCGGAGGTGCGTAGCTCAAGATATGGATAAAACAAGCAGCTGCTGTCAATTTCACTTTCACTTGCAACAGTACTGCTCTGTATTCTGCAATTTCGGCAACCTAAAACTCAGAATCTGAATCTGAGTTCTTCTACAAAGTTGTAGCTATCTTTCCAAGTTACGAGCAGCAAGTTGAATCATCGCATTCCGAGCTGTAGAACTCAAGTTATGACAAAAAAACCGACCTGCTGTCCTACTCAATGTAGATTCGCCTTCTATAATTCTCTGCGTTTTTCGAATTTTCGGCACTTCAGAAGTCCGAACCAGGTTCTGCGCCCTTCTACGAAATTGTAGCTCTCTGTGTTAGCTACGCATAGAACTTTAAAACGCATCAATTCAAGCTTCCTACCTCAAGTTACGGCCGAAATACTGAACTGCTGTTGAGAGATGCCGACCTGCACTTCTACCTCTTCTCACATAAGCTTCCATTGAAGCTTCTTGCACACCAGCCTTCAACATGCTCTGATACCAATGAAGGGCTTTGGTGTGCAGAACAAGAGGAGGAAGGAGGAGATGGAGGGAGAGAGAAGAGAGGAGAGATGCGCGGATATGCGTGGGAGCCTCGAAACCCACATAATGATCTCTCTTGAGGCAATGCTCTATATATAATGTATATATATGAATATGGGGGTAAGGTCACATGACCCTTACATCCCCAACAATATGTATATGTATATGTATATGTATATGTATATGTATATGTACATGTATATGTATATGTATATGTATATGTATATGTGTATGTATATGTATATGTATATGTATATGTATATGTATATGTATATGTATATGTATATGTGTATGTATATGTATATGTATATGTATATGTATATGTATATGTATATGTATATGTATATGTATATGTATATGTATATGTATATGTATATGTATATATATATGTATATGTATATGTGTATGTATATGTTTAAGTTTATGTATATGTATATGTATATGTATATGTATATGTATATGTATATGTACATGTATATGTATGTGTATATGTATATGCGTATTTATATGTATATGTATATGTTTATGTATATGTTTATGTATATGTGTATGTATATGTTTATGTATATGTTTATGTATGTGTTTATGTATATGTATATGTATATTTCTTAACTCTATCTCTAACTTCCTACTTTCACATATTAGGAACTCTAAAACATCCCAAGAGACCTGGGATACATTGTCATCATAATTTTATTCCAATACAAGAGCAAGAAAGAACCAATTGTGGATTGAGTTTACCACTCAAAGGAAGCAACCCAAGCAAAGAATTTTAGAGTATGTGACCAAAGTCAAAGATGTGGCTGACCAATTCGCAAGCATAGGAGAGGAGATTGAAGAGGAGAAAATAGTGAGACAAGTGATCAATGGCATCAAGGCAGATGACAAATGGGAAAGCTCTACAACTGCCATGGACTTGTACATGGACATGTAGATTCCAGATCTTACCACACTCATGGGGAAATTCTTTACCCATGAAGCCAAGCTCAACAAAAATGGAGATTCATCAAGAGGTAGTAATTCTTCTGCCCTATACACAGATAAAGGAAAGTCTAAAGAGAAAGGGAAAACTAAAAAGATTGAAGATGAAGGTACTATTTCTCAAGCTAACTATGCAGGGAGAGGTAGGAACTTAAGAGGTAGTGGCAGAGGAGGTAAGCAAGGCAGGGGGAGACCCTTCATCTCTTCCCCATGCAACATATGTGGATTATCTAATCACACTACAGATGAGTGCTATAGGAACTACAAGAATCAGAGAGGAGGAGGTTACCAAAGAGGTGGCTACTCACAATCAAGAGGAAGATTCAATCATACGCAAAGCTACAACAACAACTACAACAACAATTACAACAATTTACCAATGAGGCTACAAATCAAGGAAAGACTACAACAATTACACAGAGGATCAAGAGGATTCCCTTCTAATTATGAACATGATTTCAAAACAAGGTATGAATGATGAACACCTTTTCTATATTGACTCAGGTTGTTCAAACCATGGAAAGCAATGTAGCTCTTCTCTCTAACCTTGAGGAACCTACAAGAAAGCATGACGTACAAAAAGGTGATGACACCAAGCATTCAGTGGTGAAGGTAGGAAATGTCAAAATCTCTGATGGGAATAGAAATCTATTGAGCAAGGTTCTTTATGTACCTACAATCACCAAGAGTTTGATGAGTGTTGGATAGATTGTGGAAAAGGGTTTGCAGGTTAGGTTCAACAAATATGGAGCATTTGTGGAAGATCCCCTACATGGATTCAAGATAATAGCCAAGGGAGAAAAGACAGGTAGATTATTTACATTTGAACTTGAGGATACAAGGAATATTGCACTTTATAATTACAAAGATCAAACACTATCAGAGCTTGAGATTTGGCATAAACGTTTAGGGCATATTGGTGAGAGAACTTTAAAGCAAATATGTAGAGATCAATGTGTGCTTGGGATACCTAATGTCTCTCAGCAGCACATGATCTATAAATGTGGTGCATGTTAGTTTGGTAAATCTTAGAGGTTATCCTTCTCAAAGAAAGGTTATATGCATTAGGATTACTTGGAGCTGGTCCATAGAGATGTGTGGAGACCAAGCAAGGACCCTTCAATTTCTGGCTCAAGGTACTATGTGTCTTTCATTGATGATTTCAGTAGGTGGACTATCTTGTTATATGAAGCACAAAGATGAAGTGTTCAATTGCTTTAAGAAGTATCTTGCACTTGTGAAAAATCAAACAGGAAGAAGCCTAAAGAGACTAAGGTTAGATGGAGGAGGTGAGTAATTCTCAAATGAATTTGATGCATTCTTGCAAAGATAGAGGAATGAAAAGGGAAATTACAACAAGTTACATCCCTAAGCAAAATGGGGTAGTAGAGAGGAGAAATAGATTTAGTGTTTAAATACATAGATCAATGCTAAATGAGAAAAGATTACCTAATTATTTGTGGGTAGAGAGTGTATCTACTGCCACTTATCTTATTAACAGGTTACCATCCAAATCACTTGATGGGATGACCCCATATGAAGCATGGCATGGTAGGAGTCCATCACTTGATCATTGCAGGATCTTTGGATGTGTTGCTTATGTGCATATCCCATCTCAGATCAGAGGTAAGCTAGACCCTAAGGCAGAGAAGTGCATCTTCATAGGGTATGATTTGAATCAGAAAGGATACAAATTTTATAATCATCGAACAAAGGTTTATGGTTAGTAGAGATTGTTTTGATGAGAATGATTCTTGGTTTGAAAGTGAATGCAAGAAGGTTAAGTTTCCATATGACTTGGAAGAGGAGTTTCCAAGTCTCACCAAGGAGGAACCAAATCAAATTGAAGACATCAAATGAGATGATGAGGACTCCATCAATTCGGAGGAGTTCAAAGCATGGAAATCAAAGGGCAATGTCAAGATGAAGAGGTTGGAAGACATACCTGAATCATCCAACCAAGCAATTAGAAGATCACAAAGGGAGAGCAAGAAGCCAATCAGATATGGGTATGACACTTCTTTAGTAACTAAGCATTCTGTTTATGTTGCTAAGGATTTATCATGTGAGGAACCTACCTCATATGAAGAAGCAAAGACCAAGGCAAAATGGAAGGAAGCTATGGATCAAGAAATAGAAGCACTCAAGGAGAATGATACTTGGGAGCTAGTGCCAAAGAAGGAATCAATGAAGGTAAGTGGTTCTAGATGGATTTACAAAGTCAAGAGAAACTCAGATGGAACCATAAACATGTATAAAGCTAGACTTGTGGCTAAGGGTTTTGCACAAACCCAAGGAGTTGATTATGAAGAGACACTCTCACCTGTGGCCAAAATGCCAACCATCAGGGTATTGGTACGTGTGGTTGCATCAAGGAATTAGAATATGTATCAATTTGATGTGAAAAATGCTTTTCTTAATGGCTAGATTTCAGAGGAGGTTTACATGGCTCAACCTCCTGGTTATGAAGACCCAAGCAAGGTAAATTATGTATGCGAATTGAACAAAGATTTGTATGGATTGAAGCAAGCACCTACGGCATGGAACCATAGGTTGCACACATACCTTCAAGATCAAGGATTCATCATGAGCTAAGCAGATACTTCTCTATTGTTCAAGAGAAGTAATTCAGAGGTGATATACGTATGTGTGTATGTTGATGATATCATACTTACAGGTAATGATGCCAATGGCATCAAACACATCAAGAATCAAATGATGCAAGAGTTCAAAATCAGTGATCTAGGAGCACGAAAATATTTTCTTGGACTTGAATTAGTCTATACAAATTCTCGATTTTATATTACTCAAAGAAAGTATGTGTAGGATATGTTGAAGAAGTTCCACTTGGAGAATGCCAAGATAACTAGCATTCCTATGGAGGTAAATCAAAAGTTAATTGCTCATGAAGGTGATTTTCTTGAAGACATTGCAAGATATCAAAGCATAGTAGGAAGCCTAAACTATGCTACATTGACAAGGATTTATATTGCTTATGGAGTACGTGTCTTAAGTAATTTTATGCACAAACCTAGAGCACCTCACTTGGAAGCAGCCAAGAGGATTTTCAAGTACCTTAAGGGTACTCAAATCAAGGTTTATACTTTCCATATACTTCAGATTTGAACATCAAACTTTATTTAGATGTAGATTGGGCAGGTTGTAAGGATGACAAGAAGAGTACCTCAGGTTATCCCTCTTTTGCAGGTGATAAGCCCATTTCATGGTCTTTCAAGAAGCAACCTACTATTGCTTTATCTTCAACAGAGGTAGAATATAGAGGATTAGCCAATGCTACTCAAGAAGCCATATGGATAAGATTGCTATATTTAGATTTGGGACTACATTCTAACTCACCAATGATTTTTGGTGACGATACAATTCTTTACATCTTGCAGCAGATCCTATTTATCATGCAAGAACCTAGCATATGGAGGTTCACTATCGTCATGTGAGAGAGAAGCTATTGAGCAAGGAGATTCAATTGGCATATGTATCCACTAATATGCAATGTGCACACTTATTTACCAAAGCACTTGATGGAAATAAACTTTGCACGTTTAAAGCTATCATTGGATTGCACGACATTCAAGAGGATTGATGAAGAAGAACAAGCCAAGATGTTTGGCTTGAGGGGGACCTGTTGGAGCAAATGCCAAGCCCTCACACTTTGGCTAGGCATTGGAAGTACTTTGAGCAAACGATTGAAGAACTACATTACCCATTGCTTGTAATGTTTGATCATTTACTTCTTGTAAAAGATAAATCCTAGAGAGAATATTGGAATCCCATCTTCTTCGTGGAGTTTGGAGAACTAAAAGCTACGAATCTCACTTAGAAGAATCATTCCTAACTTAGAGGAACCTTTTTAGGTGGAGCTCTATTTGAATTTCAAAATTCAAACTTGGAGAAAAGTCACTATATAAGATAGTTGGAAACTCGCAGCTTGAGAGCCCTATTACCGAGCATATTGTTCATCAATTGATGTAGTTGAGATGCTTACACTATAGCCTACTCCTAAGACCATCATTGGGCATCATATTCATGCCAATGATCATGTACAACATTGTCATATAATACATTATATCATTGATCATCTCCGTTGGTCTCTCTGTCATTGTCACTCTAAATAGTGTACTTGTCTTGCTCATATCTCAGTGACCCCTCCATCATTTTCAATGATCTATAGCTTGTTGGAACAAGTTCAAAGTCTACTACTAAGTTTAAAGAATTTTCATTCAGCCAATTAGCAGAAAATGGTTTCGAAGTGGTCACTAGTCATTCTCTACAGAGTTTCGAGAATATCGGGGGTAAGCTTCTACTTGCTAAAGACATTGCTGAGTGTGTAGTCTATCATCTTAAGTGATTCTACTTGGAATAGTTAGCTCTCTAAGCTAATTAGATACTGATAGAAGGAAGTTTTCTAATTGCTACTTTCCTTGAGTACTGAGGAAAACTTCCAACAGGTATCAAGATAAAAATAGTAACTTTTTGGTCACTAGCTAGTTGCAAACCTATCTGTTTTGATCCTATTGTTTGAAGCATCATCTCCAAAGCACATACACACTTATTTAGTGCCATTGGAAAGCTACAAGGGCCTGCAACACTACTCTCAAGTAAAAAAGGGTACGTACTAAGCATGGATTAGCAGTACCAACTCATTTCTTGAGGTGTCCATCCATCTTTCGCAACAATATGTATATGTATATGTAGATGTATATGTATATGTATATGTATATGTATATATATGTATGTATATGTATATGTGTGTATATATATATATATATATATATATATATATATATATATATATATATATATATATATATATATATATATATATATATATATATATATATATATATATGTGTGTGTGTGTGTGTGTGTATATGTATATGTATGTGTATGTGTATATGTGTTGAACATCAAGCTCCAAAACGTACTAGAACTTTGGAGTTATTTCATTGGCTAAAGTGGGGAGATCTGGCTAAATCGCATTGTCCACAAGTGGAGCACTAAGGGAGAAGGAATTCCACAAGATTCCTTCACCAAAAAGTTAACTGAACCTCCTCATTCATCTCACCTATTTCCAATCACATAGGTGTAATTCTTAATTTTTAAGAAAAGAGCATCTCAATTTCCAACTTGTATATATATGTCATTTTAGCTCGAAATGATGAATGTTGCATGTTTTATAGTTTATAGAAATCATGTTTAGTGGTTTGGGATGTTGACAAGCCATCCTATTGCTTAAGCTAGCCCCTTGCATGTCCTTTTGTTGGTTCTAAGTAGGCATACCTCTTTGTGTGTGCAGGTAGTGTTAGAACTATCTAACCCTAAGTTCTAAGCATTGGTTCTTCTTTGTAGTGAATCAATTTTTTCTAATATTTGGCTCATTGGATAGCTAATAAATGCTATTTTGTTCTCACCATGTTTCAACCTCCTTCCCTTAGTAGTATGTATGAAAAGTTAAAAGTAGTGAAATATGGTGATTTATATATCTCTTTATGTGATGGCTTTAGTAGAGTTGTTTAGCTCTAAGCTATAAGATTTGTTTCTACTCCCATATTTATTAATTTTCTAGGATTTTTTCAAGAATTTGGTGTATACTGAAGGGCTTTAAATATGTTTCAAGTTTAAGTGGATTGAATACAAGTCGTAGATTAGAATATAAACCTACCAATAATCAGTTGAGGGCATGTAGAGAGTGGAATGAAAGGGAGAAGAGAGTATTCTTTGTTCTCTCACAACACTTTAACAATGCAATGATTGGAAACATATCGGATTTAGATGCACTGATAAAAGTATGGGAAACTTTGGAGCAGCTTTACTCTACATCCATGAAAGCTAAGAAGATACATTTGAAGAAGGAGCTGAAAAGATTAAGGAAGTCACCGAACAACAATATCAATGATTTTATTTTGAAGGTAAGTGAATTAAGTGATACACTAGATCCCAATGGTTGCATATTGATGATGATGACCTAGTAGGTTATACCCTGATGGATTGATGGATGATGAAAAATCAAGAGCTCCAACTTTAGCTATAAAAGAGGACTTCAAAAGTTGCATATGTGCAGCCCGATCTAAAGAGATATTCAGAGGGATTTTAATTTGATATTGAGATCCCATCATAGCTCTATCATTGCCCTCAGATTTTGCAATTATTCATTTCCAATGTCAATGTAATTTATGTGCATTTATACATATTGTTCTCTTATATCTCAACTCTTCTACTCTTTCATGTATCACTCAAAACACTATACTTCTCTGATCTATTGCTCAGTGTATACTTGATCCTTTTTAGCGATTTAAGTAGTTATAGATTTAATATACTATCTAGTTTCTTGCTACAAAGTTTCATATTTATTCTCTTAGTCAATCTCGAGGTATGAGCAAAACAATTGCTCATTGGTCTACATATTGTTAGTGCCCAAAAATGTCGTGATGCATCTCTAAGTTGCTAAGCATCATTCTTTGACCATAGTCTATTATTTAAAGTGAAATAACCTGCAAAAGTTAGCTACCCAAGTTCATTGAATATGCCCAAAAGGATTTTACTCAACCTCTAGCAGAGAAGGAGTATTGTTCATTTCTTTCAGCAGGTGTAGTGACCAGAATAGCAAGTTTTGGTTCATAGTTGAAACTCCTACTCATCTATTTTGATTCAATGATTTATTTTTGCTTCATGGAAAGGCTTAATAGGTCTACTTTGCACACATCAACTCAATTTTGGTTGGTGTGAAGCAGGAATTTGCAACACCATCTCATCTCTAGGAGGTGTCCACCATCTCCTCCAACATTGGTATCATAGCAACATCAAGGTAAAATGGGAGATGGATTTCCATCATTCATTGAAAAATTGGATAGGGAAAATTATTTAGCATGGTCCCTAAAATGAAAGCTTACCTCCAAGGAAGAAGCTTGTATGGATACATATTTGGAGATGAAGAAATGACAACCCTTAGAAGCAAACATCAACCTACAAGAGAGGAGAAAGAGAGACTAGCTGCATGGTGTGCAAAGGATGCTCTAGCCAAGCCTTATATATGCAACTCAATATCTAATTTCTTATTACCTCATATTAGGAAATTGCAAGTCCTCTGTTGAAGGCAAGGAAACCTGGAGAAATAAAATACGAATAAAAAGAAAAAGAGGACTATGCGGAGATCTATAAGGATGTGTCGCAAGAAAAGGGGAAGTTATAAGAAAGGAGTTAGAGACAACCGTAAGAGGAAGAGGGAGAAGGTAGACGAGGAACGAAGACGCTACAACAAGAAGAGGAGGAAAAGTATGCGACATAAAGACGCAATGATCAGAAGAGAGACGAGGGTGCAAGAAGTGTAAGTGCGTCAACTGTGAGATGAAGTCAGAGAAGAAGGAGTTCCTTTATCAGGACCGGAAAAGACCAGGTTCTACAATCAAAAACCAGTGTATAGAAAAATGATTTAATGACGATCTTGGCAGCTTAATCAGGTTCTCGTACTGAAGTTCTAATCTTTACAAAACAACAATCTGTATTTTTGGTGTCGCGTTTACCAATGAATAATCAACCAAATGTCTGCCCAGCACAGTTAAAATGCTGAAAGTCTTCTATTTACGGTTAAGTCTGTTTGCGTGACTCAGAGTGTACTGTGTCAGAGTGCAATTGACTTGAAATATATGTGAGTGCAAAAAGGAAATCTGTAAATCTGTTGCAAGAACAAAGTGTAGAAGGACTTTGTAAACTTTGAATTAGTAGAAAACAATCAGAATGAATGTTTTTGGTGATATTACGGTAATATTACGGTGATATTCTGGCGATGTTCCGGTGACATTTCGGTGGCTTTAAGAGACATTTTCCGGTGGAACATCTGGGGAAGTCAGGATCAGTGCGCAATGGGGAAGAATAGAAAAATCTGATTTTGTTAGTTAGACGATGTTGTGTTGAACAGGAGAACCCTCAACACAATTGGCGATCCTACTGTACGGCTGAAGCCACCTCAAGAAATGCATGAGGGGCAGGCGAACTTGCTTTAGTAAGGTATATTTTACGAGGGCACAGGCAAGAGCAGCGAACGTGGAGACATCCTCATATTTTTACGAGTGGTAGGAGGCGCAGGAGCAGGAAACGCTGGGCACTGACGACGAACAGGGGGAAACAGGTGTTGTAGAGGCCAGGTTAGTGGGTGGCATACTTGGTGCGTTATTCCTCACAGAAACCGCTGTAAAAGAAGACGACTCCAATTTGACCCACTCGCAGGGGCGACCGGTCATAGAACTAGGCGCACACCTCAACCACAAGGCTCAACCACCTCCAAATCCCAAAGTCAAGGCCGCTCATTTCAGTGGAACCTCTAAGGAAGATGCTGATTGCCATGTAGCTCAATTCGAAATTAAATGGACAACAAATGGATATCCAGCTCTCTATGGTGACGATATTAAACTTCAACAGTTTGCAGCCACAGTGGAAGGACGAGCTATGAGATGGTTCAGTCAATATGGCATTATTTTGCTACGTATGATGATTTAAAAATCGCATTCTTGCAACGGTTTAGAAAAGAAAAGACGCCTTCCGATGTATTAAGGAAGTTGAGGGCGATCCACCAAAAGACTATGCTAGTGGAAGACTATGCTCAGAAGTTTAGGACTTTAATGGACAGGCTGCAAGGTAATGAACGACCTACTGATGAGATGTTGGCAAGATTTTTTTTGAAAGGATTAAGGAGCACTATCAGACATGCGGTGGCCAGTGTGGATATTGCGAATGGTTTTGATGTCTTAGTGTTAGCAGCAGCGCGTGTTGAAAGAAGGTTCGGACGAGCAAACAAGAAGCAGTCTGATTCTGGTTCAGAGGTTGGATCGGATTCAGAAATGGAGTCAGGTAAGAGTTCTGATGATTTTGATACTAATGATTATGATGAGGAAATAGTGAAGACAAAGCATCGTAAGCCTAAACCTAAACACCGTAAAGAGGAGGAATGGATTCGTAAGTTAAAGAAACATGGGTATTCTATATTGGCTCCAAAGGAAACACGATTTTGTGATATTTGTGACAAAGAGGGGCATACCACAACCCAGTGTTGGTATAACCCTAAGAATAGAGGGCAAAGTTCTCGGCAAGACAATAGAAATCTAAACGACATGGCGGCCAATCAGGCTATTCCTATCCAAGGGCGAGGTAACTTCCAAAGACAGCAACAGGTAAGACCCCCATGGAGAGAACAAGGAAATCAGCAAGGAAATAATCATCAAGGCAATTACCAAGGTCGACCACCAAGGGTCATGCCTTTTGGGTATTGTTCAGCTCTTGATCATTGGATAGGGCCGAATTGCCCTTTGTGGGTTAAGCATCGTGAAGAACGGGGTATACCTGTCGTTCGGTATAACCAGCATAATCAGTAGGGACAACATCAACAACAGGGGCAACAGGCGACTCAGGCAAATGCCATGCTGATTGAATGGCCCGAACAAGTCGAGAGGACCCCTGATGCACCCAGTACATCTGCGCGAAAGCAAGGTAACAATCAAGGGCTGTGTGATGGTACGCAATGTGGGAAAAACACAGAGGTTGACGTATTGGCAGTTACTAGATCAAAAAATAAAGGCCCTATTGATTGGCACGAACAATGGCAAATTCGAGATAAGGTTTTGGAGCAGGTGCGACACGAGCCTGCTAATCTGGTAAAGGGTGACGACCGGACCGAGCGACAAAAGGGTGTGAAGTTGGTACCACCCATGATGGAGCAGGATCAGGCTCCGTGTCAACAAGCCTTGGCAAATGACTGGTTTGCTGACATCATTAGTGCACCGTTACAGTTGTCTTTGGATCAGCTGTTATCTTTAGTGCCGGTCTTTCGCGAAAAATTGTTGAGAAAGATACTTGGATATCAGACTAAGCCCGGGAGTAGGACGATCCCTTCAATTTCAGCCAACAGTATTGATCCCGCAGATGTGGATTTTGTCGTACCAGTAATTCAGGTGCAGTACAATAAGCAGAGTTTTGCCGAAGTATTGCTAGATGGAGGATCAGGGGTAAATATATTACCTGAACATATTTTTATTGAAATGGGAAGCGGGGCATTGGCTCCAGCCCCTTTTCAGGTCAAAATGGCGGATCAAACTCGAGTCCAGCCTGTTGGCATTCTGAAGCAACAACAAATTATTATTTCCGGTATGACATTCATGGTCAATTTTGTAGTCATCCGAATGACTGAGTCAGCGTACCCGTATGAAATGTTGTTAGGAAGACCTTGGTTTCGGCTTGCTAAAATTAAGCAAGATTGGGGTTTGAATGTAGTAATGATTACCAAGGGCAAAAAGCAAGTGACAATTCCCATGCGTGGGTGAAAAAATATGTTGGTACAGGAAAAACCGTTGATGGCTCAGACTATTAATTTAGCAGATGAGGTTGAAGATGACGAAGAGGAAAAGTTTTTGCAAGCAAACCCAACGGTGGTGCCAGTATTACAAGTTGATGTAGAAGGAGTATTAAGTAAGGATTATAGTGGTGGGCCAAACGAAGAAGTGCCACTTCCTGGTGGACAGCTGGCAGGTGCCTAGTTACAACAAATATTTGATCAATGTAAGAAGGTTCCGGTGCAGCAGTAGATGGAACAATAGGAGGAAGAGATAATTATGTGAATGGAAAGGATTTATGATCAAAAGTATGCAGGTTCTGTGCACATGAAGGAGGAAGAGCTTCAAGAGGTTAATTTAGGAACAAAAGCTGAACCCAAGATGGTGCGGATTGGTAAAACATTGGAAGGAAAGTTTAAGGAGGCTCTTATTTGCTTGCTTAAAGAGTATGTGGATGTGTTTGCTTGGGATTATACTCAAGTAAAAGGTATAGATCCGCACTTGCATCAACATAGGATTAATCTGAAGGCGGATGCAGTACATATGGCACAACAAAGATATAGAGTGAATCCTAATTTTGCTAAACAAGTAAAGGAAGAGATTGATAAGTTGTTGGCAGTCGGATTTATCAAACCGGTGAATCAGGTGACTTGGCTATCTCCTATTATAGTGGTCCCTAAAAAGAACGAGAAGCTCAAAATTTGCATTGATTACAGAAAGTTAAATGCGGCAACGGTTACAGACCCGTTTCCTATGCCGTTTTGTGATGCAGTATTGGATGCAATTGCCGGCCATGAAATGTATAGTTTCTTGGATGGATTTTCCAGTTATAATCAGATCAGTGTGGCTGAGGAGGATCAGCATAAAACAGCATTTATTACCAAATTTGGTGCTTATGTATTTACCGTAATGAGTTTTGGTTTGAAGAATGGACCACCATCATTCAATTATGTGGCACACAAAGTGTTTGAGCCTTATCTTCAGGACTTCATGCAGGTATTTGTCGATGACTTTTTAGTCTTTGGTGAAATGATTAAGCACTTACTCCACCTGACAGCATGTTTTGAAAGATGTCGGCAGTTTAGGATGGTATTGAATCGGTTTAAAAGTGTGATTGCGGTAAGAAGTGGGATTTTATTGGGCCATGTTATCTCCCAAGCAGGAATGGCGATTGATGTTAAGAAAATTGAAGCTATCAGTACAACTAAAGCACCGACCAACGTTAAAGAAGTGATGCGGTTTGTAGGCCAAATTAAGTGGAATTCCCGATACTTAAGATATTTAGCAAACATTTCCTCACCACTGACGCATTTGACCAAGAAGGATGTTCCGTTTATATGGGCAGAAGCTCAAGAGAAGGCATTTCAGTTATTAAAAAAGATGGTGTCGGTGGCACCTATCTTGCAACCACCTGATTGGTCAATGCCGTTTCACATATTCGTTGATGCATCGGATGTGGCCGTAGGTGGAGTTTTGATGCAACAGAAAGATAAAGGTTGGTATAGACCTGTTTATTATGCCAGCAGGGTATTGGCTGCGGCTGAAAGAAATTATCCGGTGACCGAAAGAGAAGATTTGGCGATGGTGTATGCCCTTAACAAGTTTAGACATTATTTGTTGGGCAATAAAGTGATTTTTCATGTGGATCATCAGGCTCAGGTTTATTTAATCAAAAAGCCCTTATTAACATGCCGATTAGCTAGATGGATGCTTTTGTTACAAGAATTCAATTTTGTAATTGTGCATACCCCAGGGAAAGAGCATGCGATGGCAGATTATTTTAGTCGATTGGAATCAGGAGAAACACCCACTAGTGTACTTGATGTATTTCCGGATGCTGAATTGTTTATGGCACAAGCAGTCGAGACAGATTCGTGGTATGATCAGTTACTCATGTTTCTCACCGAAGGGGTATTACCACATCATTTTTCACCTGATCAGAGAAGGAAGTTTGCTCTTAAAAGTAGGCCGTATTTGGTGATAGCAGGGGCATTATACAAGAAGGGCGTGGATCAGGTTATCAGGAGATGCGTACCAGACTATGAACAATCAGCTCTGTTACATGAAGCACATTCCGGTTCAGCAGGAGGACATTTGTCAGGTGATATTACAGGAAAGAAAGTATTACAGGCAGGGTTATGGTGGCCGAAGGTGTTAAAAGATGCGCATGAGTATGTTAAAGGCTGTGTAATTTGTTGGTGCATTTTACCCAAGCCTACATGCTTGATATATTTGATATTATCCTCATTTGTAAGTCACATGAGTAGTCATGTGAACACCTCTTGTAAAAGAGTACATTTTATCTCTTGTAAATGGAAAAAGAAAAAAGGAAAAGGATGGCTTACCTCATCCATGATGTAAAAGCAAATTCATGGCTCCAACTACCAAAATCACGAATTTTTGAGCTGAGGGAATCTCTCCTAACTTTGGGGATCACTTTTAGGTGGAGCCATTCGAATTCGAATTCAAAACTCCCTCCAAGAATAGCTATAAAAGGAGCAAGAAGGAAGAGGCGATTAGCAAGCCTTGTACGTGACCACTTCATGTCATTTTGTAGATATTGAAGAGCTTAATCCATAGCTCTATCATTCTACTCCCATTGTGCAAAGATTCATTGCCAATGTGGTTGTAATCATATGTGAATCTATACATTTATTATCATCTACCTCTCTGTTTTGTTCTCTGCTATACTCACTCAGAGCAGTACCTTCAGAAGGTCATATCTCACGTTTTACTGATTATTTTTAGTATTTTAAAGTGAGTTGGATAGCTATTACTGTCTAGTTTGTACCTATAAATTTTCATGGTCATTGGAGTAATATTTTGGGAGATATATGCATTTTACTGCTCCACGGTCTATCTCTGCAGAGCCCCGAGAATTGTGGGAGGTTCCAAAAATTGATGAAACTTGTTCTCAGTACTCAGTCCATCATTTGAAGTGTTTTAACTTGGAATAGCAAGCTTGTTAATTCTATTTGATATGCCCAAAAAGAATTTGTCTAATTCCTACCAGGTTGAGGGCACTGTTCATTTTTTCCAGCAGGTGTATGTCCAAAAATAGCAAGTTTTGGGAGCTAGTCATTTCGCAACTAGTTTGTCTTGACTTAAACTTTTGGGATACATGTTCCAAAGTACTTGGCTGATATTTTGGTGGATTTAGGAAGCTCAAAGGGTCTACTAATCAACTCTGAAGTCTCAGTTGGCTGGTGTGAAGCTGGTTGTAGCGGCACCTACTCATCTTTAGATTGCATCCACCATCTCTCTTCACAGTGGTATCAGAGCATAGTCAAGCAACATGGGAGACGGATTTCCATCAACAATTGACAAATTGGATCGAAACAACTACCCGGCATGGTCTCTAAGGATGGAGGCTTACCTTCAAGGGAGGAATCTATATGGATTCATATCCGGGGATGAAGCAATGCCAACCATGAGGAACAAAGGGCAACCATCATATGAAGAAGTGGAAGGACTTTCGAATTGGTGTTCAAAGGATGCACTTGCAAGGTCTTATATTCTAAACTCAATCTCTAATTTTCTTTTACCTCATGTCAAGGGATGCAAGACATCAAGAGAGACTTGGAATGCACTTGCTTCTTTCTTCTTTTCCAACACTCGAGCAAGGAAGAACCAACTGTGGATGGAGTTCACAACAATGAAGAAAAGCCCGAAGCAAAATGTGACTGATTATGTCACAAAGATGAAGGAGATTTCCGACCAACTTGGAAGCATTGGAGAGGTAATTGAAGAGGAGCAAATCATAAGACAAATCATGAATGGAATCAAAGTACACGACAAGTGGGAGTCATTCACAACAGCCATGGATTTATACATGGATATGCATGTACCCGACCTCAACACACTCATGGGCCAACTCTTCACTCATGAAGCAAGATTAGCAAAGGTGGTGAGTCCTCAAGAGGTAATCAAACTTCTGCCTTATATTCTGATAAAGCTGAGGTCAAGGACAAGTCAAAGAATAGGAAGAATGAAGATGAAGGTAGCTCTTTCCAAGCAAACTTTGCAGGTAGAGGAAGAGCTAGAGGAAGAGGCAGAAGTGGAAAGCAAGGCAGGGGGAGATTCCAATCATCTCAACCTTGCTACATATGTGGCTTATCTAACCATACTACTGAAGAATGTTTCAAGAACCCGAGGAACTGAAGAGGAAGAGGATTCAATAGAGGTGGCTATGGATCAAATAGAGGTAGATACAATGGAGGCTACAACAACAACAACTACTACAACAACAATTACAACAACAACAACTATCAAAGTGGCCATAGAGCAAGAAGAGATTACAATAACCATGCAGAGGACCAAAGTCAAGAAGATTCATTATTGATTATGAATCTATCAGCGAAGAAGGGTAAGGATGATGATCACATATTTTACATTGATTCGGGATGCTCGAACCATGTAGCAGGAAATGTGGCTTTACTTTCTGATTTGGAAGATCCTCATAACAAGCATGAAGTGCAGACAGGAGATGACACAAAGCACTCAGTGGAGAAGATAGGTAATGTGAAGACATCAGATGGGAATATGAACCTCTTAAGCAAAGTCTTGTATGTCCCTACAATTACCAAAAAATTAATAAGTGTTGGACAGATTGTTGAAAAAGGATTGCAGGTTAGATTCAATCGATTTGGAGCATATGTTGAAGACCCAAGGCAAGGCTTTCGAAGGATCGCCAAAGGAGAAAAGATAGGAAGGCTTTTCACTTTTGAAGTGGAAGATACAAAGAACATAGCTTTGTTTAGCTATGGATCTCAAACTCTAACAGAGTTGGAGATATGGCACAAAAGGCTTGCTCACATTGGTGAGAGGACACTCAAACAGATTTGCAGGGACCAAAGTGTACTTGGTTTGCCTAATATCACAAGGCAACACATGATTTATAAGTGTGAAGCTTGTCAACTCGGCAAGGCTCATAGACAACCTTTCAATAAGAAAGGATATATGTATCAAAATCCTTTGGATCTAGTGCACACGGATGTCTGGGGTCCAAGTAAGGAGCCATCTATATCAGGCTCAAGATATTATGTGTCTTTCATAGATGATTGTAGCAGGTGGACCATTCTGTTTTTCATGAAGCACAAGGATGAAGTGTTTAATTGCTTTAAGAAGTATATTGCTCTTGTTGAAAACCAAACAGGTAGGACTTTGAAAAGACTCAGATCAGATGGTGGAGGAGAATACTTCTCTTCTGAATTTGATGCCTTCTTGCATGAAAGAGGCATTAAAAGGGAAGTCACTACAAGGTATACACCCGAACTCAATGGTGTAGCAGAGAGGAGGAACAGAGCTATTGTTGAAGCTGCAAGGTCCATGCTCAACGAAAAGGGATTGCCAAACTACCTATGGACAAAGGCTGTGTCTATAGCCACATATCTCATAAATAGACTTCCATCTAAGTCACTAGATGGAACCACTCCATATGAAGTGTGGAATGGAAGAAGACCTAGTCTAGAGCATTGCAAAATCTTTGGATGCTTAGCCTATGCTCACATTCCTTCTCAAGTAAGAGGGAAATCGGATCCCAAGGCAGAGAAGTGCGTATTTATTGGTTATGACCAAAACCAAAAAGGATATAGATTGTACAATCCAACCAATAAAGGATTTTCTGTGAGTAGAGATGTAATTTTTGATGAAAACAAATCATGGTTTGATGATGACAGGAAAGTGAAACTGCCGTATGACTTGGATGAAGACTTTCCATCACTTCAACCAAAGGAGCCAAAGCAAATTGAAGAAAGTGATTCGGAGATTGACCTAGAAGACTTGGAAAGACTAAAGCTATGGAAGAACAAAGGTAAAGCAAAGATGCAGGATGCTACATATGGACCGGAGAGCTCACATCAACCACTTAGAAGGTCTTCAAGGGAGAAGAAGAAACCAGAAAGGTTTGGTTATGATACTTCTTTGGTCACCAAGCACTCAATCTACATTGCAAAGGATTCAACCAATGAAGAACCTACCACATTCGAAGAAGCACAAAGCAAGAAAGCTTGGAGAGATGCAATGGATGAAGAAATGGAAGCCTTGAAGGAGAATGACACTTGGGAACTTGTACCTAACAAGCCATCTATGAAGATAATCAGATCTCGATGGATATACAAAATCAAGAGGAATCCAGATGGAAGTATAAATAGACACAAAGCAAGGTTAGTTGCTAAAGGGTTTGATCAAACCCATGGTATTGATTATGAGGAGACTTTCTCTCCTGTTGCAAAAATGCCTACAATTAGGGTTCTCATTAGTCTTGCTGCATCTAGAAATTGGAATCTTTATCAACTTGATGTAAAGAATGCTTTCTTGATTGGATGGATTTTTGAGGAAGTGTATATGGCACAACCTCCTGGATATGAGGATGCACATCATCCTAACTATGTATGCAAACTAAAGAAAGCTTTGTATGGATTGAAGCAAGCTCCAAGAGCTTGGAATTTCAGATTGGTGACTTATTTGCAGGACCAAGGATTCAAAGCTAGCAAGGCGGATACCTCTTTGTTCATAAAGAGGAATGGATCTGAAATGATCTATTTATGTGTGTATGTTGATGATATTATTATCACAGGCAATGATCTTGAAGGAATCAAACAGGTAAAGATTCAAATGAAGGAGGAGTTCAAAATAAGTGACCTCCGACCACTCACTTATTTTCTTGGATTGGAGTTGATCTACAGATTCAGGTATATACATCACACAAAGGAAGTATGTCCATGACATGCTCGTCAAGTTCAAGATGGAAAATACCAAGTGTGCAGGTACACCTATGGAGCAAAATCATAAGCTTAGTGCTTATGAAGGAGAGCCAATTGAAGACATCACAAGCTATCAAAGCTTGGTTGGAAGTTTGAACTATGCAACACTCACAAGGGTGGATATATGCTATAGTGTTAGCATATTGAGTCAGTTTATGCATAAGCCGAGAAGACCACATATGGAAGCGGCCAAGAGAGTCCTCAAGTACCTAAAGGGGACCATGAATGAAGGTTTTTTTATTCATTTACTTCAGATATTGAGCTAAAGGTCTACTCAGATGCAGATTGGGCCGGATCTAAAGATGATAGAAGAAGCACATCAGGGTATATATCATTTGCAGGTTCAAAAATCATTTCTTGGTCATCAAAGAAGCAACCAACCGTGGCATTATCTTCTACCGAAGCCGAATATAGAGGTTTGGCTAATGCAACTCAAGAAATCATGTGGTTAAAGTCTTTGTACACAGATCTTGGACTTCATTCTTCAACACCTCACATTTTTGGTGACAACACAAGCTCACTACATCTAGCAGCTAATCCGATATACCATGCTAGAACCAAGCATATTGAAGTCCACTACCATTACGTAAGGGAGAAGCTAATGAGCAAGGATATTCAACTATCCTATGTCTCTATAGATATGCAATGTGCCGACATGTTGACTAAAGCTCTTGATGGTACAAAATTAAGTAGATTCAAGTTGATGATTGGCTTGTAGGAAATCAAGGACAATTGAAGACTTATTTGAAGGCCAAGCATGTTAGGCTTGAGGGGGAGCTGTTGGTGCATTTTACCCAAGCCTACATGCTTGATATATTTGATATTATCCTCATTTGTAAGTCACATGAGTAGTCATGTGAACACCTCTTGTAAAAGAGTACATTTTATCTCTTGTAAATGGAAAAAGAAAAAAGGAAAAGGATGGCTTACCTCATCCATGATGTAAAAGCAAATTCGTGGCTCCAACTACCAAAATCACGAATTTTTGAGCTGAGGGAATCTCTCCTAACTTTGGGGATCAGTTTTAGGTGGAGCCATTCGAATTCGAATTCAAAACTCCCTCCAAGAATAGCTATAAAAGGAGCAAGAAGGAAGAGGCGATTAGCAAGCAGTGTACGTGACCACTTCATGTCATTTTGTAGAGATTGAAGAGCTTACTCCATAGCTCTATCATTCTACTCCCATTGTGCAAAGATTCATTGCCAATGTGGTTGTAATCATATGTGAATCTATACATTTATTATCATCTACCTCTCTGTTTTGTTCTCTGCTATACTCACTCAGAGCAGTACCTTCAGAAGGTCATATCTCGCGTTTTACTGACCATTTTTCAGTGTTTTAAAATGCGTTGGATATCTCTTACTGTCTAGTTTGTAACTATAAATTGTCATGGTCATTGAAGTAATATTTTGGGAGATATATGCATTTTACTGCTCCCTGGTCTATCTCTGCAGAGCCCCGAGAATTGTGGGAGGTTCCAGAAATTGATGAAACTTGTTCTCAGTGCTCAGTCCATCATTTGAAGTGTTTTAACTTGGAATAGCAAGCTTGTTAAGTCTATTTGATATGCCCAAAAGGAATTTGTCTAACTCCTACCAGGTTGAGAGCACTGCTCATTTTTTCCAGCAGGTGTATGTCCAAAAATAGCAAGTTTTGGGAGCTAGTCATTTTGCAACGAGTCTATCTTGACTTAAACTTTTGGGATACATGTTCCAAAGTACTTGGCTGATATTTTGGTGGATTTAGGAAGCTCAAAGGGTCTACTAATCAACTCTGAAGTCTCAGTTGGCTGGTGTGAAGCTGGTTGTAGCGGCACCTACTCATCTTTGGATTGCATCCACCATCTCTCTTCACATAATTTGCCAAAAGTTAGGCCAACCTAATAATTCTGATCGTATGACTGATCATCCGGTATTACCGCTGGATCCTTTTAAAAAATGGGGCATGGATTTTGTGGGACCTATTAAACCTGCTACTCAGTGAGGTAATAGCTATATATTGGTAGCGACAGATTATTGTACGAAATGGGTGGAAGCAGTAGCACTGAAGGATCACAAGGCAATAAGTGTGGCCAAATTTCTTTATTGTAATATTATGACAAGATTTGGGTGTCCGATTGAGTTAGTGAGCGACCGAGGTACTCATTTCCTGAATGAAGTGATTTCAGAATTAACAGGACTTCATCAAATAGTGCATAAAAAGACTACAGCATATCATCCTCAAGCGAATGGGCAGGCTGAAAGCATGAATAAAATTTTAATGTGTATTCTTAAAAAGTTGGTACATGAAAATCAGAAAAAGTGGGATTTGTTTCTTGACTCAGCTTTGTGGTCATTCAGAACAGCATTTAAAGTGACGACAGGAATGACACCTTTTCGGTTGGTATATGGATTGGAGGCAGTAGTACCCATGGAGTTTGTAGTTCCAAGTTTGAGGGTTATAGCAGAAAAGATGTCGCCTGAAGTCTCAGTTAAACACAGGAGTAAATACCTTTTATAGATGGAGGAGGATCGTTTGATAAGTGCGGTTGCCATGGGAACGTTGGAGAGGCAATTATGAGGTAAAGAGTCAGTTGGAGATTATGCGGAAAATGAAGGGTCAACTCTCCTTTCAGGTAAAATTTTCACCAGAATTAGTTGCAAAAGTATTTCAGTTACCTATATACGATGATGTTATCGTTCCCAAATGTTCAGAGCAGGTTTTGGAGAAAGATTTTGGACCCCGGGAAGGAAGACAGCAGTACTATATGATGAGGAATGTAAGCTATACTCGAAGGGAACAACTAAAATGGTATTTGGAAAGATTATGTTTTATCATTAAATATGATTCTATGTCTAGGGAGAATTTTGCACCTTTAGCCTATGCAGAAGCAGGAGAAAAGGTGAGTTGGGCTCATTGGATGTATGATCACTTACAAAGTGAGATTTTCGTTGGGGATAGGCATAAGACGCAAACAAATAGTCGCTTATCAGCATATTTAGCTGCTTTATTCGAATTTGTGCAGTTTGTTGAAGATTAGAAGATAATGTGGCCAAAGCAGATCAAATTTTCTGATCATGAAGCGATGAGTACAGAGCCGGAACAGTTAGCAGTGCAACAGGTAAGGAATAGACCTTCACAGACTTCTGAAGATTTTCTTTGCGTTGGTGATATGGCACAAGAAAGGACACAGGCTAGTCAAATCATTGAATCTGCTAAATATGAAGCAAAAATACAGGAAGATATTTTGCTGCCAGTGCCAAATAGTATTGAGGATCCGAAAGTATTCGGAACTACTTTTAGGTTGTCTAGGAAAAGAAGAGTCGAAGAGCAATTACAGGTTGAAGCCGAAAAAATGTTGAAAGATGATAATATTTCAGATTATGATGTGTCAGGGATGAAGAAGAAGTTGCAGGAAGTGTCGGATTTTTTAGTTTTTCAGGAGAAAAGATTGTTTCGGTATGAACAGACTCAAATATCTATTAATAAGACTGATTATCAATCATTGCAGGAGAAGATTACAGAACTTCAGGATGCATTGGATAAGAAGGAATGTAGGTTGGAAGAGTTGTAGCATGATAAGAAGCAATCGGTGGTCGAATTGGCTAGTACAAAGAAGTCTATTCAGGAATTTGAAGAATGGCAGATGACTGTACAAATGCAGATTCAAATAGAGATGATGAATTTTTCAGCGGTAAATGCTACATTGCAGGCGAAACAAGTAGTTCTTGAGTCGGGAATCAAAGTTTTGCAGGAATTACAAGAGCATATATTCCAAGAGGAAGGTGTCCAGTTGGATGCTGTGTTAATGACGAAGATGGATATATATGTGAGTGCAAAAAGGAAATCTGTAAATCTGTTGCAAGAACAAAGTGTAGAAGGACTGTGTAAACTTTGAAGTAGCAGAAAACTATCAGAATGAATGTTTTCGGTGATATTACGGTAATATTACAGTGATATTCCGGTGATGTTCCGGTGACATTTCGGTGGCTTTAAGAGACATTTTCCGGTGGAACATCTGGGGAAGTAAGGATCAGTGCGCAATGGGAAAGAATAGAAAAATCTGATTTTGTTAGTTAGACGATGTTGTGTTGAACCGGAGAACCCTCAACATCCTCCCAAGAGACTTGGGAAGTAATTTCTTCATACTTCTCATCAAATACAAGGGATAGGAAGAACCAAGTTTGGATGGAGTTCACAACCTTGAAGAAGCAACCAAAGGAAAGTGTAGCTAGCTATGTGACCAAGATGAAGGATATAGCTGATCAACTTGGGAGTATTGGAGAAGAAATAGAAGAGGACTAGATCATAAGGGAGATCATAAATGGCATCAAGGCTGATGACGAATGGGAGTTCTTTACAATAACAATGGACCTATATATGGACATGCAGATACCTAACCTCAATACATTGATGGGACAACTCTTCACACATGAGACAAAGCTCAGCAAGAATGGAGATACTTCTAGAGGTAATCAATCTTTTGCCCTTTATGTAGATAAAAATAAGAGTAAAGATAAAGTAAAAGGTAGGAGGATTCAAGATGAGGTAAGTACCTCTCAAGTGAATTTGATAGATAGAGGAAGAGGTACAAGAGGAAGGGGTAGAGCACGAAATCAAGGCAAGGGGAGACCATACAAATCTTCACCTTACAAAATTTTTGGCTTGAATAATCATACCACATATGAATGCTTTAGGAACACAAAGACTTAGAGAGGAATAGACTTTCACAGAGGAGGCTATGGATAATCGATAGGCTAGTTCAATAATGGAGGACAAAACTACCATGACAATTACAACCAAGGCCACAACAACAACTATGAACAAGGCTTGAGAGGAACAAGAGGGTATAACAATGATACAGATGATCAAGATGATTCCCTACTTCTCATGAATATAATGGCCAAGAAAGGTAAAGATGATGAGTAGAAAACATGAAGTCCGATAGGTGATGGCACTAGGCACTCAATAAAGAAGACTGGAAATGTTAAAGCATCTGATGGTAACATGAATCTCCTAAGTAGGGTATTTTATATGCCAACAATAACAAAAATCCTAAGTAGTGTTTGATAGATTTTTCGGAAGGGTTCACAAGTTAGATTCACAACACATGGAGCATATGTGGAGGACCCTCAAGAAGGCTTCAAGAGGATTGCAAAAGGTGAGAAATCAGGTAGACTTTTTAGATTTGAAGTTGAAGATACAAGGAATATTGCTCTCTTCAACTACAAGGATCAAACCCTATCTGAATTGGAGATATGGCATAAGAGACTAGGTCATTTAGGTGAAAAGACATTGAAGCAAATATGTAGGTATCAGAGTGTGCTTGGCATCCCAAATGTGTCCAAGCAACACATGATTTATGAATGTGGAGCATGCCAATTTGGTAAATCACACAAGCAACCATTCAAAAGAAGAGGATACATGTATGAAGACTACTTGGAGCTTCTGCACTCAGATGTATGGTGTCCTAGCAGAGAGCCATCAATTTTATGGTCAAGGTATTATTTTTCATTCATAGATGACTATAGTAGATGGACATCACTTGTTTCAAGAAGTATTTGGTATTGGTTGAGAATCAAACAGGCAGAACCTTGAAAAGGCTCAGATCTCATGGAGGTGGTGAGTATTTCTCACATGATTTTTACTGCTTTTTATAGGACAGAGACAGAAAGACAGAGATTACAACAAGATACGCCCTTGAACACAAGGGAGTGGCAAAGAGAAAAAATAGACTAATACTAGAGGCTGCAAGATCAAATGAGAAAGAACTTCCAAATTACTTATGGATAGAGGCTGTTTCCACAACCACTTACCTAATCCATAGGCTTCCATCTAAGTCTCTGGATAGAATGACACCTTATGAGGCATGGAATGGCAGAAGATGTTCTTTAGATCATTGTAAAATCTTTGGGTGCATTACTTATGCACATATACCCTCACAAATTAGGGGAAAGCTTGATCCAAAAGCTGAAAGATGCATATTCATTGGCAATGAACAAAATCACAAAGGATATAGGTTATATAATCCCATTAACAAAGGATTTATAGTTAGTAGGGATGTGGTATTTTATGAAAATAACTCCTAGTTTGAAGATGATGTAGGAAAATAAAGCTACCCTTTGACTTGGAAAATGATTTTCCAAATATGACTCAAGAAGAACCACATATATCAGGGGGTGTCAACTCAGAAGATGAACAGATTGATTTCAAAGCTTGGAATTCCAAGGGCAAGACAAAGTTTAAACAATTGGAAGACATTCTAGATTGGAGGGGTCACCTCTGGTGTGGTGGTGGCTCCCCTTGCTTGAGCACATGGTAATTGAACTCCCCCTCTCATTTTCTTCGATGGAGGGCCCGCCGTTGATAGCCGTCTTTGGAATTCTTGGGCCCTGGACCATACTAGTGCTCTTTGAATGGGCACGTCGTACGCTAAACACCTGTAAATTATTTTTGTCAAAGCACAACACCCATGAAGCTCAGTCTTCTGTTTCTTATTCCATCGTTGATGGGCTAGATGGATTTGATCGATGATCCAGTGTGGCAGATTGATGGTGAGATTCTCTATCTCTGCCAAGTACAAGCTGAACCATATCTTTTTAGGTGGCATTGTGAAGCGTTCTTGGGTGGGGAAAGCGAAGTGCTGCATGATTGTTCGTAGGTGGAGAGCGATGGTTGGTGTCATTGCTACCATGTCCTTCAATTTGTTGAGACCTTGTGCTTCATCCTTCCTGGAATCATTGTTTTCTTCTCAGTGGGAATATGCATACCTTGCATCTTCAATGCTTCTCGTACTAGGTTGAGGGTCAGTTTGAATCTTTTGAGTTCATGGCCTGGCATCAATGAAGGTAGCACAAAAGTACTATCACCTCCCTTGGCCCTGCTAGGGGTGATGGTACTGATAAAATAGGAACAGCGCAGGAAATTTGGCTTAGGTAAATGTCCCCGGAATTAGTCATCCAAGCCCGCTTTGGTCCATACGGATCGCATCACTTCTCCATTCTGATAGTTCTCAAATTCACGGGTGAAGAAATGATATCATCCCCATTTTCCATTGAACTCAAGTTCTACCTCCCAAAAGTAGGTGCCGTCTCCTAATGGCCCTGCGACATCACTGAACCAATGTGCATGCTTCCCCACTTGAGAAGTGTGCCCCTGAGGCGGGTCCTAAATAGGAAGCACATGCACCGCTCTAAGTTCTTGAGGTCTCTCAGTGAGTTGTGGCTCCAGAAGAAGGGTTTTGATGTCCACTATCTGGGCGCTAGACCGTGCCTGGGAGCTGGTGCCTCCTACTTCTGCCATGTTATTGCTTGCTTGCTGGTTCTGTGAGAATATAGAATCATGCGTTAACATTGTAATGGGCAAGATAGAACAATTTTTGTCCCCGTTACAACATTATCATGAGGTGAGTAATGAGTTAGTGGGTTAGTGAGTGCTCGATGACTGTGTGTGTAGTTAATGAATGGATAGTCCTAAGAGCTAGATGGAAAAATGCAGTGTATGAGTGATGTAGTTAGCAAGTGGAGATGAATTTACAAATGGGGGTCGGGGGGTTTATTACAAGTTTTAAGTTGCCAAACATAGTGGATGGCTTTTGGTTTTGGTTTTGTGGAGACTCTGAAGGGCTTTATGAGTATGTGTGCTTGGAAATGAGGCTTTTTTGGGACCCATTTACAAGTGAGTCTGTTCGTGCTCATGGGCGAATATGTGTTTGTGCATGTTAAACAAGAGTGGGTATCGGCTCTTTGAGTGAGTGAACCCTGTCGTGCATGATGTGATTTGTGTGTGACTAGTTGAGCCCGCAAGCAAGCCTTAGGCACCCAAATTTTTCTTGATTATGGGCCAGTCTTCATCGACTTCTTGGGTACCCAGATAGATTTCACTTTCACAAAAGAATTTTTGGGAGTCTTCTTATTAGTATCATGTCGTTGATTACTAATAGGAAGTTGAGATAGTCGTTGTGGCTTGACCGCAATAGGACACTCGCCTTTTCGCACCCACACTTGTTTCAATGGCTGAGACATCCTGCTTAGCACATTCTTTTGGCCTCTAGCATATGTAGTCTTCAGTAATTGATCTGCCTTTGGTTGCTGCCTCCCTCTAGCTTTTGGAAAAGAAAGGAGTTCCATTGAGTCCTTGACTTCTTTATTGACATCATCATTCCTTTGCATCACATAGCTTTGGACAAGAACAACATGGTCAACTTCATGTGTACCCCTGGAAGGACCAGGAGTCTATGCCTTTCCTAGTTCCTTGAGTGCTCCATTATCTAACTCAATCGTAATTCGACTCTGATTTACCCATACCTGAAGAAGTCCACTTCTTAGGTTTAAGTTGACTGCATGGTCATAGATCCAGTCTTGACTCAAGACCAGAGGCTCAGTGAGGTCCTCATCTTGACACACTAGTACTTTCACTGTCATTAAGACGTCTTGAATGTGGAGGGGAAGCCCCATCTCGCCCATGCAAGGGGTTTTCACACCTCCCAATCCTATGAGATATGCCTCTATAGGATTGACTTTTAATTTCAATTCTTGACAATAAGAGAGTCTAACGGCACTAGTGGCTGCACCTGAGTCAATTAAGGCACGTGCAGTCCTTGCACTCTTTCCTTGTCCTATCTCCAAGGTTACAAAAGGGCGTCGATCCATTATTCTATGGGGGCTTACACTTGAGACTTCACACATAGCCATATGATATCCTAGGTTCGCATAGTCATATGTCCTTGACTGATCTTGTCCTTTTCTTCTCATCTTCATTTTTCGGATGCGTTCCAAGGCCTCTGCCTGTGCTTCTTCTCGAACTCGTTTTTCATCTTCTTTACGTTGCTTGGCAGTGTTGAGTCGATTGAGCATTTCCTCAGTGAGAGGTTCCTGATATAACTTGAATCTGCATCCGCTTATGTAGCTAGGGAGAATATCGCCTTCGAGTGTGGCTAATTGGACTGCTCCACTAGTCGAGATCCTATTTATGATCATAGGTCCATAGCCTCTCTTCTCTAGTTTTCTCGCATGTTGCTTCAAAGTGTAGACTAACACTAGGTCCCCTGCTTTCAATCCTTTATCCTTCACATGGGCATCAAAGTATGCCTTCTGCCTTTTCTTAGCTGCATATATTCTTGCTGCAGCTCTTAGTCTAGTTTCACCTAATCGTTCGAGGTCAAAAATTCTCGAAGAGAGTTCATGACCCGTCCACTCATGCTCCTATGCTATTCTCAATGTGGGAATCAAGAAGTCCAAAGGTAGCACCGCATTTTGGCCAAATACCATCTGAAAGGGTGTGGCTTGGAGTACCATTTTATAGGCCACTCGGTATGCCCAAACAGCATGGTGTAGCTGTTTGTCCCAATCAGAGCGTTTATTATTTACCAATTTAGTCAACACATTGCATAGGATCTTATTTGTGCTCTCAGCCTGGCCATTAGCTTGTGGGTGATAGGGGGCAGACTTCTTATGTACTACCAAGAATTCTTGGAGAAGATTTTCAATAACCTCATTCAAGAAGTGAGTCCCTCTATCACTAACTAGCTCTATAGGTAGCCCGTATCTCGTGAATACATTCTCAAATAAGAACTTAGCTGTGGTTTGAGCATTATTCTTTGTGGTAGCTTTCACTTCTACCCACTTGGTTAAATAGTCGGTGGCCACGATGATATATTCAGCATGTGAACCCTTGGCTGGGGGATTAATAGGACCTACAAAGTCTATTCCCCATTTAGAGAATGCATGTCCACCCATCATAGGTTTTAAAGGCATCTCATCTTTGCATATAGGATACTGAGTTCACTGACAAATGTCACACCGTTTCACATAGGTATGTGCATCCATGTGAAGGGTCGGCCGCCAAAGTCCTGCAAATAGGATTGCCTTGATCACCCGATCTGGTCGAAAGTGTCCTCCTGCTACACCTTGGTGGGAAGTTTCTAAGATCTTGAGATATTCACTTTCATGGACACATAGTCTCAGGTAACCATCTTTACCACACTTGTATAGATTATCACCAATGAGTGAGTAATCTAGGGCTTCTTGTTCTAGACTTCTTTGTCTGGCCAATGTCATATCTTGAGGGAATGTCTTCGTCCTCAGAAAGGCTACTAGTGGTTCACTCCAATCTGGCACTATGGACACTTGATATAGAGTGACATGTACCACGGGTGGTTTAGTGCAGCAGATCGGGCATTCTTTGCACAACTTATGGACATCAGCTTCCATAGTAGGCCAATGCACTCTGAATCTCCTAAGTGTCTGCAAAGTTCTTTGCTTTGAGTAGTGTTGCTCTAATGCACCTAAATGTGCTAATTGCAACCATTTTGCGTACTCGTCCTCTTCCACACAACAAGCCAATATCCCTTGATCTGTCTGTTTGTACATACTTCTTGCCATGATATGGTAATTCTCTGCTTTTACTACCTCTCTATCTTGAGTGTTTATGACTGGGTGATTAGGCCCGTATGTCAGTGCTGGCACTAATGGCTTAGCCCACTGAGGTACAACTTCCAGATTAAACAAGTAAGCATCAGGAAGGTCATCTGATACTCCTTGTGGGGCTTCTCTAGATGTGAGTCTAGAGAGATGGTCTGCTCTCAAGTGAGTCTTCCCTTTCCTCACCACAACTTCAAAGTCGTATTCCATTTGTAAGAGAAACCATCTTACTAATCTACCTGTATTGCATGGCTTGTTTACCAAGTACAATAATGCCTGACGATCGGTAAATAATTTAAACTTATTTGCAAGCAAATAGTGTCTAAACTTTTTAACTGCATATGCCATGCCTAATCCCTCTCGTTCAGTGGTTGTATAGTTTTTGTTCAGCCGCATTCAACTGTCTACTAGCATAGGCAATTGGAAGATCCATATTGCCTTCGCCCGTAGGTTGTGCAAGTACACATCCAATAGCATAATTGGATGCATCCATGTGAACATGAAATGGCTTATTCCAATCTGGTGTGGTCAAGATTGGTGCTGAACACAATCTTCTTTTGAGCTCATTGAAGGAGTCCTCACACTCATTAGTCCACTCAAAGTTGGTCAAAAGCCCATACAGCGGCTTTGCTATGATGGCTTACATGTGTATAAACCGTCGGTAATAACCACAATGCCCCATGAAAGCTTGTACTTCCTTGACATTCTTTGGCCTATGTAGCTTGGCTATGGCTCTTACTTTCTCTTCATCGGTCGATATGCCATTCTTCGACACTATGTGTCCTAGAATCTTGCCTTGCCTGACCATGAAAACACACTTTTCTGGGTTCAGGCAGACTTGATACTCTCGACATTTGTCAAAGATTTGCCTGAGTTCGGGGATATGGGTTTGTCTAATGTTGGAATGAGCACAAAGATCATCCACATAGACCTCTAAGTTCTTCCTCAAGAACTCTTTAAACACGTGACACATCAGCCTTTGGAAGGTTGCAGGAGCATTGGTAAGCCCGAATGGCATTATCCGAAAAGCAAATATGCCCCACTCTGTGGCAAAAGCTTTTTTATGCTGATCTTCTGGTGCTATGGCCACCTGATTGTAGCCTGAAAATCCATCAAGGAAGTTGTACACTTCCTTGCCTGCTACCCTTTCTAAGAGATGTTCAGTGATAGGAAGTGGATAGTTATCTCGAATCGTGGCTGCATTAACCTTCTTCAAGTTAATGCACACATGTAGCTTCCCATTCTTCTTGGGCACTACTACAATGGGGGATACCCACTCGGTGTGCTCAATTTCATAGATAAATCTAACTTCTACCAGTCTATCTATCTCCTCTTTGATCTTAGTAGCATAATTATCATTATATGTGTATGGCTTTTGCTTAGAGGGTTTCGCGTCGGAGGTCATGGGAATTGTGTGTGAGCATGTGTCTGGGTCAACACCGTTCAAGTCCTTGTAACTCCAAGCGAATACATCTCTGTATTCTCTTAGCAAGGCTATTAACGCACGCTCTTCTTCCTCGGTTGGGTCATGGCCTATGTACGTGCATCTCTCCTCTCCTTCTTTTAGGGCTACCACTATTTTCTTGGTGGTTTCTTTGTTATCATAGGCCTCTCCTGCTTGTGCCTCGCGTTTAGGCATTCTTATCATGACTCTCTTGTCGTCTATCTCATACTTTTTAAAGTTTTCAGGGACCTCAAACAAAGATTCTTCCTCTTCTGGTGTGACTTCTCTCTTCTTTCTTTTCTTTCCTTCATCCTTAGGGGTCACTTGTGTGGCTAACCTTACATCATTTGTTATCTCTCCGTGTCTTTGGGCTTGAAATTCTAGTTCATAGAAGTATTCTTCATCTGATGCAAAAGGTGGATCCATAATGATCGACTCTAGATCAGAGTTGCTCGCATCCTCAAATGCATCAGGGCTAGGTTTGCACTCTTCTAAAACCGAATCTCCCATGATTGGCTCTATGGAGAAGACTGAAATGTCATAGCCATCCTCATCACAGTGGGGTGTCCATTGTTCTTCATTGATGGCTACATCCATTGTTGCTAAAATTTCTGCCCAACCATGAGGCTCAAATTCTTCATCAGGAAATACTACAGGTGCATAGGCTGGGTCTTGAATGGATCTATGGGTTTCTTTTGCACCTATCTCTCTGGCCTTTTCTCTCTTCTCTTCTTCCACTGCCACTTTACACATCCATAAGTGAGTGTCTTCATGCATACATGAGGATCCTGATCCTATGGAGTGCACAAACTCCATGTCATCCTTGGCTCTATGGATAGGATTCCATTGAATAGGCGGTACATCTCTATGAGAGTAATCCTTGAGATTGACTTTGGTCGTAACACCTAAGTGTTGTAAATACAAGGAATTGGTTCCCCAATCCTGTACTACTTGCAACTGTCGCATAAATGGTCTTCCCAAAATCATCTCATAGGCATGATTCTTGCTGAAATCACATATGGCAAAAGTATGCTCAAACTCAACACCGCATGTAGTGAGAGTTATTCCTTCCAGCAAGCCTAAGGGTCTTTTTATGTGGCCATCCGCCATCTGCAATTTTATCATAGTGGGCCTGAGTGCTGGCTTGCCCCAACGCTTCCATAGGGAAGTGGTGGCAATAGCAACTCTTGCACCTGAGTCTAGAATTGCCTTGGTTGTGTACCCCTGATGGGTAATGGGAAGATAGGTGTTTCCTTCTTCACCTTCACTCATATCTCCTGTAAGGAATTGAACTCACAACCTTTTGGTTAGGAATGTGATGGGCTAACCACTTGCCCCAAAAGCCATGGTTGAGGATTACTTCCTAATCCTTCCTCTTAGGATGTGGTTCAACCATCTCCTACTAGGATTATGTTACATTCTTCCCCCCTTGGTCAATCATTGTCCTCAGTGATCTGCTCTTGTATCCCTCTAGCCTCGGTGATCAGTCCCTTGAACTCCCTAGGTGCCCTTGAATTGATGTCCCTCAACCTTGCATAGTTTCTTGAACCTTGTTTACAACCTTGTTCTCTTGAACCCTTGCTCTCAACCTTGGTGTCTTGAACCTTCTTGTTTGCAACCTTGGTATCTCGAGCCCTTGTTCTCAACCTTAGTCTTGAACGTTGTTCTCACCCATGCTTGGTATCTTGAACACTCAATGAAGTGCCACCCAAGGATTCCCAAGGAATTCACACTTGCAAATAAGCTCATTGGATAGTTCGTTCCGAGAGCTTTCCAACGGTATATTACACGCCTCGATCCGACCTACGGATTGAGAGATACACCCCAATCATTGTAAGGTCCATCCTTGAAACCGACGCGCGCCTTCCACAAGTCCCACCCTTTCACATAGAGGATGCCCAAGCGCCTTTTTTAGAGGCCATTGGGTCATTCCACCTTGCCCAAGCCTACTTCTTAGGCTCTGATACCAATGTAAGGAATAGAACTCACAACCTCTTGGTTAGGAATGTGATGGGCTAACCACTTGCCCCAAAAGCCATGGTTGAGGATTACTTCCTCATCCTCCCTCTTGGGATGTGGTTCAACCATCTCCTACTAGGATTATGTTACATCTCCTATCTTGTCTAGAGGAATTTATGGCACTGTTCTATGAGAGCTTACCTGGGAGCGGGGTTTCACTACTTCTGGCACTTGGTTTGTTTCCATAATTCTGGCCTAACTTTGAGGAGCTCTTCTAAAGTGAGGTTGCACTGCACCTTAGTATTTTTCACTACCTCCGTATTCCTAAGTATGACTGAGTCTTCGTTTCTTACCATGACCGTGGGTGCTCTCATACAAGTAGACTTGGCTTCCCATGGGCCTGTGAAATGGGGTAATTCCTGTAGGGAGTTAGACTCGAAGTCTAACCTCTCTTGATTTTGTGCACTCTCCTGCTCTCCATAAATGGAAGGAATATCTTGTGGGAATTGATCACGTGTGTCATCCACAAGTTCAATGGGAGGAGGGACTTCACTTTCATTAGGCCATTTGTCTTCTTGAATCTCTCGTAGGAATTCTGGTGTGTACCTATTCATAGAAGAGGAGGTGTCTGGTTCAGTGGAATTGGGCACAAAAGCTTCCTATTGGGGAAGGCTTATTCTTTTACTTGCCTCATCTCTTCCTTGATTTTTTTCTTCCTTGGTAGATCTTGCAATTATGCTCTCTAACTTCTCTAGGAGTCCATCCAAGTGCAATTGTGTCTTAGCTGAGCCAGAGTAGTTGAAGAGGCGACTTGCTTCAAACATAGTCTGAGCCAATGCGACCATTTTCGCGCACAGCTTGGTTCTTTCTATCTCTAGGTCAGCTCTAGGGTAGCACTTGTCATGATCCGTCACATTTGACCCTTCTTGGATTCTGGCCTCATAAGCCTTAAGCATCATGTCTATGTCTTCGGGAGTGGGGTCAGCTAATACTGATCCTACTCTAGGGGGTGGTGGGATGGTCTGAGGTAGGTGGACAGATGGTGGGTTAGATGGTGATGGAAATGAGGGTGGTGGTGGTATGTGAGAGTTTGTTTGAGAGGAGAGTTCAACAATTTTGGCTTTTGTTTCTCTTATGCTTTCTTCTAAGTCGCTCATCTTTTTAGACCATTGTCTTTTCATTCTCTCTTGGCTATCCCTCCAGGCTCTCAACCATTTCTTGGCTATGCTCTCGGTTTCACTAACCTCTGCACTCTTCTCTTGACCTATTCCTGGGTTCTGCTACAAAGCCTGGGCTCTAGTGACCACCTGTACTGGTGCAGTGGAAGTTACACTTCTTGTAGCATCTACTACTAAGCCAATAACGTTAATTGGAGTTATTTTTGGCATGTTATTGGGATTCTTTGGGCAATCTCGTAAGAGATGCTCCTTTCCGCAACCTTGACAAAAGCCATGTATTGTTACTGACTGTGGTTGTGTAGATGGAGGTAAGGGGCAATCACGAATGAGGTGATCTCCTTGACATCTAAAGCATGGTCCTCTAGGGAATGGGGGTCTTACCTGTCTAGGTTGAGGTCTAGTGTTGGGATTTGCGTACATGACATTTGTGTAATCACGCTTCGAACTAGGTTCATTCGGTTCTTCACTATAGTAAGACTCACCATGTTCAGGCGACTACATGTAGTAAGCCTGTGGACTATCTATGTGAGTGGAATCAAAACTATGATCACTCGGGTCACTTTCTGAGAGCAATGGAGTCAGTGGGACTATGGCTCTATTCAAATTTTCCTCAGCAGCTACATACTTTACAAGAATCACATTAGCTGGGCATCTCTACTTGTAGTCAATTGCTTTGTTCAAGGATTGAAGAACCTCTAACCCATCTGAGTTGAATCATATCCAATAAACACTGCCTTTGTTGCCCTTTCATCTAGCTTACCTCTCATTTGTGATGGTACATGAACATAAGCTAAACAACCAAAAACCTTGCAATGTCCAAGACTAGGTTTTCTTCCTTGCCATGCTTCATAAGGAGTCATACCTTGAAGTGATTTGGATGGTAGTCTATTGACAAGGTACACAACAGTTGAAATATCTTCTGCCCTTAGATAATGTGGCAACTTCTTCTCTTCAAGCATTGTTTGGGCTGATCCAACTAATGTCTTGTTTCTCCTCTCTGCAGTTCCATTTAGTTGAGGAGAAGTATTCTCCCCCTCCATCAGATCTGAGCTTCTTTAGTGATCTACCTGTATGATTCTCCACATGTGCAAGATACTTCTTGAAGCAATCAAACACTTCATTCTTACTCTTGATAAAGTATAGAGCATTCCATCTACTATGGTCATCAATAAATGAGATATAATACCTTGATCCTACCAATGAAGGTTCTTGACTTGGTCCCCATAGATCTGTATGTACTAAGTCCAATAAGTTCTTGTGGATGTAGCCTTTGTGGTTGAATGGTTGTCTTTGTGCCTTCCCAATCTGACATACATCACACCTATTGATCATGTGTTGCTTTGATATGTTCGGCAGTCCTAGAACACTTTGATCCCTACATATATCCTTCAAGGTTCTTTCATTCACATGAGCAAGTCTCTTATGCCACACTTCAAGCTCACTTAGGGTTTGAGACCCAAAGTTGAATAGAGCTATGTTCCTGGTTTCTCCTACTTCAAAAGTAAAGAGCCTACCATGCTTCTCACCTTGGGCTATCTTTTTGGAGCCTTGACATGGATCTTCCACAAAAGCTCCATGTTGGGTGAACCTAACTTGCAAGCCTTTTTCAACTATTTAGCCTACACTTATTAGGTTTTTAGTGATATTGGGTACATAGAGAACCTTACTCAGAATGTTTGTCCTGCCATTGGAAGCTTTGACATTATCAATCTTCTCCACATTGTGCTTTGTGTCATCCCCTATTTGCACTTCATGTCTATGCTTTGGACTTTCCAAATCAGATAGAAGAGCAATGTTGCATGCAACATGATTCGAGCATCCTGAATCTATGTAGAGAAAATGATCATCATCTTTACCTTCTTTGTGGCTTAGATTCATAAGAAGCAATGAGTCTTCATGTGGTTGATCTTCTGAATAATTGTTGTAGTCCCTTCTATTATAGCTTCTATTGTTATTGTTGAAGTTGTGTCCACCTCTGCCTCTATTGCTGCCATATCCACCTCTTCCACTTCCTTTCTGGGTCTTCCCATTGAACCAGAAATTCTGAGTGGTGTGGTTGGTCTTATCGCATATGGCACAAGGTTGAACATTCTGACCTTTGGCTTTGTCTTGCTTTGGTCCCTTCTTCTTCCCTTTCCACTTGCTCTTGCTTGTGAAGTTGGCTTGAGAAGTCTCTTCTTCATCTTCTTCCTTCTTCTTGCCTTTCTCCTTCTTATCCTTCTTATATGCATATAGAGCACTAGTTGAATTACCATGATAGGAGTTACCTTCCTTTATACTATTGTTGGCTTCTTGATTAAAGAGTCGTCCAAGAAAGCTGTTGAAGTCTGGAGTTTGCACATCCATGATGAGATCATAAGCCGTCGTGAAGGATTGCCATTGCTTATCAGTTCGAATGCCATTGAGAATTTGCCTCATGATGAACTCTTCTTGAATTAGATCTCCAATGGATGCTAACTGATCTGCAACCTCGTTGACCTTGATAACAAACTCTGTGATGATTTGTTTAGGTGTCTTCTTCATTTGGTTGAACTCGTTCCAAAGATGATTCTTTCTTGCTTTGGTACTAGCAGAAAAGAATGTCTCGAGGGCATCCCAAGTCTCTTGAGATGTCTTGCATCCTCTAATATGTGGTAATAGAAAGTCAGAGATAGAGTTCAGTATGTACGACCTTGCTTGAGCATCCCTTGCGCACCAAAGTGTGAGCTTATCTGTCTCCTCTTGTGTAGGTCCTCCTTTGGATCTTGGAATAGCCATAGCTTCATCACCTGCTACAATTCCATAAAGATTTCTACCTTGTAAATAGGCCTCCATTCTGATTTGCCAAGCCACCTAGTTGTGTCGATCAAGCTTCTTGATCATTGAGGGAAAGCCGTCACCCATCTTGATCTAGCTCTGATACCACTGAAAGAACTTGGAGAAGCTTGTAGAAGGTAGAAAAGTGTGTTTCAAAGCGACAAAGTTTGGTCAAGCCAACCGGCACAAGTCGAGCCCTTGATCTTTTGGAGACTCAAATAGACCGTATAAGCATGTAATAAGTGCCAAGAAATACACTATGTACTTTGGAGCATCAAGGAGAATGAGTCGATACAAAACAGATAGGTTCGCGGGTCGACTAGCTCAAAAAGCTTACTATCTATGGAAGAGACAATGAACTTCAAATGCCCATAGCGACCAGCATGATTAAAATTAGAATAAATCCTTTTATGGGACTGATAAACATAGGTTTGACTGTAAGGAGTGCACACACGTGTAAGGAATAAGCAAAATATGCTATAGGAATGAATGCGACATTCACCGGTGGTACTTCCTATTTTTCAGGAATACGAAGAGATTGACCCCGAGAAAGACAAACTCCGATTTCTCCCAATCTACTGAACCAAATGCTATGAAAATTTATAGGCATAGACTAGACACTTACACCTTTCCAATGCGTCATCGTCCACTCAATTTAGAGCTCTAGAGAGAGAGCAACAACCTCTGCAAGATTACTGTTGGCGAAGAAGATGATGCAGAGAATTGAAGGAGCAAGACAATAATGGTCACAAGTGTATGTATATTGCTTCCTTGTAATGTACAAGTGATTTCAAGTGTTTTTATAGCCTCTAGGAGTGTTCCATGACTTTTACAAGTTGAATTTGAATTCAAATGAAGGTGGGAATGGTTGTTGGAGGGAATCAATTCACTTTCCTACAATCTAGGAAAAGTGAAGATCTACTTTGATCTACTTTTAGGTGATTGATTGCTTGATTGAATGCAACTTCAACCACCAAAAATTCGTGGGATTTGGGATCTATCTTTCTATCTTTACATGTGTAAAGCTCAAGGCTTTTACAACGGTAAATGAACCAACAAAAATCTCTAAAAAAAGATACAATAAATGAGCATATGAAAAAGAACTCTACAACGGATATTCTTTCGACGCGAGAGCCTTTGATGTAGATCAAATCCACCTCAAGCATAGTGTAAGCTTGATGTTCCAACATAGCTCAAGAGGATCCGGACGAACATATTTCAGGGTTTTTGGCACTATGCAAGAATAGAGGCTTAATGGGCAAGGAGGATGCCTTTTTTATACTCTTCCTACCACATTAGAAGGATTAGCAGATAAATGGTTCAGCCAATTTGCTGAGAACCATTTTACAACTTGGGACTTGATGAAAGATGCATTCAAAATCAATTCCAGCATGGAAATACTACAAAGATCATCATAGAGGAATTAGAGAATTTTATATTGGGTCCAGGTGAAAAGTTCCCAGAGTTTGTGACTAGGGCCAAGGCACTAATGGCTAAATTGCCAGATCCACCACATGATTTTTTTGTTAAGAAATGCTTAGCTAAGCCACTTCTAGTGGCCACCCAATGTAAGATCAAGGAATTAGTGTTGCGTACAGCCTCCATAGAGGAATTCATCAACACAGCTACATGACTGGAGCAGATAAGGCAACAGTATGGAGCAACTTTTTCTCAACTACCATATTCTACAGAAATGGAGGATCCAGCAATCCAGCTAAGGAAGGATCTAGAGGGCTTAAAAAGGAATAAGCCCCACAAAGAGAAGGAGAATGTTGTTACTCAGTTGAGAAGAGAGATTGAAGCATTAAAGCTCCAAAAGGAGGAGGAGGCCCAAGTAGAGGAATTGGCTCAACTGCGATAGGAGTTGCAGGAACTCAAAGGAGGTGGCATCAAGAGTGGACTCTGGTGTACTATGTGCAGCAAGAAAGGTCATATAGTAAGTGAATGTCCCATGTTAAGTATGAATTGCTAATTATGCAGGAAAATTGGGCATGAGGCCCAAGAATGCCAATCAAGAGGAATGCCGGCAACAACATATTGGACACAAGGAGGACCCCTTCCACCAGCGAATGTGATGGCCACTGCACCCAATCAAGGTAACAATTATGACCCTAGACAGAGGAATAACTTTGGAAATGGGTCTAGGAGGCAAATTATTTGCTTCAGATGTGGAGAATGTGGGCACTATCAAAGTAGGTGTGCTCTCCCAAAAAATGCCCCTCCTTGCACGAACTGCCCAGAGGCTAGAGACCACTATACTAATTGTTGCCCTAAGAACCAAGCATCTTCATCTAGGCCCCACATTCAAATGATTTCTGTATGCAAAGAAGAAAGGGTAGATCAAGTCAATGTGCCATCACCATCTACCAGGGTGGTGCAGTTAGAAGAAGTTGAATCTTTTATAGTGCAAACAAGAAGCAAGGGGAAGGCTCAAGTGGACATAGGTCAAGAACCAATGATTCATGGATTGAACAAAGACAAAGTTGCATATGAAGACAGAGCCACCACAGGTGCAGATACAAGGCAAAAAGAAAATTTCATAGGTACCAATGATGCCATTGGACACACATTCAATAGGGCTCATGAGGAGTTTGATAAGTCAAATGGAGCCCATGCTCTTAAGGAATCAAAAGCTTCCAGACTACTCAAGTCCATGAAAAAGGAGGTTAGTATTTTTTATTTAATAAAGATGGATGGGAAGTTCAGGTCAGAACTCTTGTAGATAATTGTTGAAATGTCCACTTGTTGTAGTGGCAAATGCTACTGTTATGCATAAAAATAAAGGTGTAGAAGAAGCACCCCTCACATATTACAAGAGCCCTCGGCTAACAGTCTCTATTAAAGGTCATGAGTTCCAAGGAGTTATTGTGGATGGTGGTTCTGGCATTAACTTGATGCCTGAATATACCATGAAAAAAATTGGACTATACCCTTCAAGACCTGCCAACTTCACTGTAACAATGGCAGACCAAAGCATAGTAAGGACTATGGGAGTGGTCCCTGGAGTTCTAGTCAAGATACAAGGTATCATCTTTAACTTGGACTTTGTTGTTTTAAGGCTGCCACAGGTAGAAGGAAGTTTCCC
>CM035410.1:20830402-20832902 GCA_020310875.1 Ceratopteris richardii
GTCTTGGACTTCATCCCCTTCATGAGCACTTAGCTTTAGGTTGACCTCCATTGGAGTACTAGAGACTTTGGCATCCTGCAAGCCAAATTTCTTTAATATGTCCTACACATACTTCTTCTGAGTGATATATATGCCTGAATTAGTATTAACCAATTCAAGTCCTAGAAAGTATTTCAATAATCCAAGATCATTGATCTTGAACTTCTTCATCATCTGATTTTTGATGCTTCTGATTTTTTGGACATCATTACCTGTAATGATGATGTCATCAACATAAACACACAAGTATATTACCTCTGTACTACTCCTTTTTATGAAGAGAGAAGTGTCTGCTTTACTCATCATAAATCCTTGGTCTTGGAGGTATGTTGTCAACCTGTAATTCCATGCTCTGGGTGCCTGCTTCAATCCATATAGAGCCTTCTTCAATTTACAAACATAATTAACCTTCTTGTGATCTTCATAGCCAGATGGTTGTGACATGTAGACTTCTTCAGATATCCATCCATTCAAGAAAGCATTCTTGACATCTATTTGGTACATGTTCCAATTCTTGGATGCAGCTACACTCACTAGTACTCTAATTGTTGGCATCTTAGCCACAGGTGAAAATGTCTCCTCATAATCAATGCCTTGGGTTTGTGCAAAACCCTTGGCTACCAACCTAGCTTTGTACCTGTTGATTGTTCCATCAGAGTTCCTCTTTAGTTTGTAGATCCATCTGGATCCTATCACCTTCATAAAGTCCTTCGTGGGTACCAAGTCCCATGTGTCACTCTCCTTGAGAGCTTCTATTTCTTCATCCATAGCTTCTTTCCATTCTGGTTTGGTGATTGCCTCTTCATATGAACCTGGTTCTTCATTTAACAAGTTCTTTGCAAGATAAATTGAATGCTTAGTAACAAGAGATGTATCATAGCCATATCTGATAGGCTTCTTACTTTCTCTCTGAGATCTCCTCATTGCTTGAGTTGAAGATTCTGGTATATCTTCAAGCTTCTTCATCTTTAACTTGCCTTTGGACTTCCATGCCTTGAATTCTTCAAGATTGATTGAGTCATCATCTTTTGAACTTGAATCTTCTTTCTGGATTGGTTCTTCCTTTGAGAGTTTTGGAAACTCTTCTTCCATATCATAGGGTAGACTAACCTTCCTGCATTCATTCTCATACCATGAGTCATTCTCATCAAAAATGACATCTCTGCTTACCTTGAAACCTTTGTTTGAGGGGTTGTAGAATTTGTACCCTTTCTAGTTCAAGTCATAACCAATGAAGATACATTTTTCAGCTTTAGGGTCTAGCTTTCCCCTTACCTGTGAGGGAATATGCACATATGCAATACAACCAAAGATTTTGCAATGATCCAAATATGGTCTCTTACCATGCCAAGCTTCATATGGTGTCATGCCATCAAGAGACTTTGATGGCAACCTGTTTATGAGATAGGTGGCAGTAGATACACTCTCTACCCAAAGATAATTTGGCAACTTCTTTTCATTAAGCATAGACCTAGCTGTTTCAACAATGAGTCTATTCCTTCTTTCAGCTACCCCATTTTGTTCAGGTGAGTACCTTGTTGTTATCTCCCTCTTGATGCCTCTTTCCTGCAAGAAGTCTTCAAATTCATTGGAGAAGTATTCACCTCCCCCATCTGACCTTAGTCTTTTCAAATTTCTACCTGTTTGATTTTCAACTAGTGCAAGATATCTTTTGAAACAATTAAATACTTCATCCTTATGCTTCATAAAGTATAACACAATCCATCTGCTATAATCATCAATGAAGGACACATAATACCTTGATCCTGAAATGGATGGTTCCTTGCTAGGTCCCCAAACATCTGTATGCACCAATTCCAGATAGTCTTCATGCATAAAATCTTTCTTTGAATAGGGCAACCTCTGTGACTTACCAAACTGACAAGCTCCACACTTGTAAATCATGTGTTGCTTGGATACATTAGGTATCCCAAGCACACATTGATCCCTGCACATTTGCTTTAAGGTCCTTTCACCTATGTGACCTAACCTCTTGTGCCATATTTCTAATTCTGAAAGTGTTTGATCCTTGTAATTGTATAAAGCAATATTTTTGGTGTCTTCTAGCTCAAAAGTAAACAATCTACTTGATTTTTCTCCCTTGGCTATCCTTCTGAATCCATGTCTTGGGTCCTCCACATATGCTCCATGTTGATTGAACCTGACCTGTAAACCTTTTTCCACAATCTGACCTACACTCATTAAGTTCTTGGTGATTGTTGGGACATAAAGTACTCTGCTCAATAAGCTCTGATTACCATCACTAGTCTTTACATTACCAATCTTTACAACAGAATGCTTAGTATCATCACCTCTCTGCACTTGATGTTTGCCTTTGGGTTCTTCCAAATCAGAAAGTAGTGCCACATTGCCAGCTACATGATTAGAACATCTTGAATCAATATAAAATAAATGATCATCATTTGTACTTGCCTTGGAGGTCATATTCATGATCAATAGG
>CM035410.1:20837902-20850402 GCA_020310875.1 Ceratopteris richardii
AAGGTCTGCATAGGTCTGTCGGATTGGTCATAAACAAAAAGTGCAGAGGGAGGAAGGTTCGGTAGAAGCAACAGAGAGAGGGACATGGGCTGAATTTGGATATCTGCAAGGAGGAGATCGCGCTGGGATTTTCTTTTGGGAAGACATATACCAGAGGCAGAAAGAGTTTGCGCTTTCTTGATCTTCTCCAGAACTTTCAAGATCCGGAAGCTCCTTCCTAAGGGGCGCTTTTCTTCATCTGACGGGTGGAAATTCAGAAGAGGGGGATAGGCACTGTTGAACAGAATCGAAAGGACATTGGAGGGTAGAGAAGTTACTCTAGAGAGGAACACTGATGCAAAAGGGGAATCCTCCCAAGAGACCATCAGGGGGGGGGGGGAGAGAGAGAGAGAGAGAGAGAGAGAGAGAGAGAGAGAGAGAGAGAGAGAGAGAGAGAGAGAGAGAGAGAGAGAGAGAGAGAGAGAGAGAGAGAGAGAGAGAGAGAGAGAGAGAGAGAGACGAAGCGCTTCACTCACAGTGATAAGGGAGGCCTATTTTTATGATCTATTTGGTACACTGCTAAGGGGAGGGGTTTTTGTCGGCAGATGAACGGAAGGTCATCAGAAGGGGATTCCACACTGATTATAGAGGAAGAAGGGCTGCGTGCATAAGAAAGGGAACGGTGTCATCTCTCAAAGTGATCGGATTCAACTATGCTCTGAATAGTGAACTGTGGGAAGTTTTCTGCTACAGAGGATGAAGTAGTCTATCATCAACGATTATAGATGATGAATTTACCTCAAGGCTATCGGAATCATGCGAATACCAAAGAAAAGTTGCAACAGAAGACATATGAAAAAAATTAGCTGATGATGGTAATATTTTAATTATTAAATCTAAATTTTTGAGCCATATTATCTGAGCTTTTACTATGAACAAATCTTTTGACGCCAACAAATATTTAATCTGATGATTAATTTTCAATCTCTCTTCTGTTGGTTATGCAGTTAATTGTTTTAGAAATTAAGATTAAATGCTTCTGCCAGGAATTTGAGCTTGCGCCTACATAGCGTGGCAATGTGCGACAACTTTTCCATTGAATGTTTTGATTAAGCATTCCCTGCTAAAATTATCACGCTTGCATTTTTCTCAATAAAATATTAAAGCATTGTATCGATCATTTTTTTTTTGAAAATGGAAGGAATAGGTTCAGCGTCAAGCTAATGATTTCAAAACAGTGTTAGATTGTTGATTGTTAGCGCATGTCTCAGCATTGTATCCGATGACAAAACTGCTAGGTGCAGCGAAAATCAAACAATGCTTAACACATTCAGGAGTATTGTTCATCTTTAATGAAAATGTTGGTAGGATTTTGAGTCAGGCTTTATTTTACTGAAGACTTTCCAAAAAGCTTTTGAAGTTTTGTTTATAATTTTACCAAATTGAATCTATCAAAATTCATCTAGAGTGAAGAAATTTCAATTTAAGGTTTCGATTTACATGATGCGTCATTGCTAAAAAGTGTGCACATAGCTGTGAATAGAGTGTTGTAAAATACTTGTTTTGATTAGTGCGAAGGAGATGATTTAGCTCAAACTGCCACAAGATGTTTTCCAAACGCCATGTTCGTTCTTATATGTTCGCAACAAGAAATTAAGCTATTCGAGGCTGAAGAGCTCCTCTAGATAAAGGGTATTGGAGAAAGGCGTATAAGATTTCTGAAAGTTATCTCAGCTCTTCAATGAATTTATTTCGTTTTAAGTGATTGCATTTCTTCTCATTGTAACTTTTGAGATTAATGCAGTACTAAATGAGGAGTATCGTGTGGTGCTAGTATAGAAGAATCTGGAAATCGGTACTTTGGCTCTGATAAGAATATCCATCCGTGAAGAGAATGCTACCAATAGTTATATTTGTTGAGCTGAAACGTTTTCCGAAACTCTTGCATTGAAAGTAAATTGTTTACTATATGATACCATCCCCGATTCTTAGTCCAGCAACGTGATTCCTAGATTCTGTTGTAGTTAATGTTGCACAATTTATCTTCAGTGATTGACTTCAGTACTTGTCTTCAATAGATATCTTCATTGGTGCATCGAACCTGCGTTCTTATCCATAGCCAATGTGCGTTGTGCTATGCTTGCATATTTGGTTGAGCAAGTTTTATTTTCTCACAACGTTCAATATACATTCGTCTTTCTTTAATGAAAAGGCAACATTTAACGCTTTTGCTCTATTTCATATGATCTTGACATACTAAATTCATTACTTTTTGGACTTAATATTGAAGCACAAAAACAATGTTGGTGTTAATAATATGTTGATACTGTTAAAGAATTTTTGTATGTTCATATCCAATTATGTTCAATCTTCCCATTGGAGGAATCTAGTCTTAAACTTCTAATGATTTTACCCTCACCTTGATGTGAGTTTCTAACATCTGCATACACGATAAATACATATGATGACCATGCTAACGTATATGTGCTTACAAGCTATTGAGAATATACCATCGAACTATTTATATAAGATATCTAACAAAGCTTTCTGAGTTTGCATATCTTTGATATTCTTTCACGTGAAATCTTCTATCTTTTTCTCTTTGAGTCTTCATTGTACCTGAGCTCGCTCCAAGCACCCTGGGTGCGCCGTTAGCGAGGCGATTGAATTGATCCACCAATCGTCACAAAATCGCTCCCACATTTGAACTTGACATGAAGAAACGGCCTTGCAGCTCAGGTATAAAATTTTAAATTTTGCTTGCATGTGCATATATTATATCGAGAGGTTGAAGTGCAGAAGCTTCTTCATCCGTGGGAGCAGTGGCTTTGTCTTTGGAACCTTGCACTCTTCTAGATGTTGAGGGTTGTTCCCTAGGGAATTGAGCGCCTCCACGAAGAGTGGCAAGTAGCTATCCTCATCTTGCCACCCCTCTCATCGACATTAGAAGCAGGAACGTTTGCACATTCATCCATTAGCAATTGATGTATTAGAATTTGATCCTATTAAAAATTGTATAAATTTACACATAATCACTCTTTGAGCCTCTTCTTCGACTCAGATTGCAGGTATTGATCTATCCTCGAAGACTTCTTGTTTCTCTAATATCAATGGGTAAAAAGAAAGCGGTTAATTTAAACACACATAAAACGAAATCTACTATGGAGGGCTTAATTAAGAATGCAAATTTGGGACTTGATGCGCAAGTCAAAGATTTAGAGGATAAGCTAAACTCATCAAATCAAGCCAAATTTAAAGAAGTCTTTTTGTTAATTGACAAGTTAAGTGAATTTTCTAATTCAAATAATGTGATGTGTGGAATTTTACAAAAAATTGCTAAAAAATTAAAGAGCCAAATAGATGATTTGACCAAACAAGTCAATGAACTCCCCAAATGCAAGTGCAAACATGAACATGAAAAACGTTTATCTCCAAAGTGGCCTAATGAAACCCATATGAATGAGTATAAGAGATTGACCTATCGAGCTATGACTAGGAAAGTATATCCCTTAAGATGCTTTTGGTGTGACCAACTAGGTCATATGTATGAGGATTGTGTTGCTTATAATAATGCATGTCAAATTCACTTAGTCATTACAAATCACCATAAGTTTTGTGATTATCAAACACAACTACCTTTGCGTTTAAACTTATCTCGAGGAGGGATGAGAGAGTACTTTGACCAAATAAAATTTAGTCCTAAAACCCAACTTCAAATACAATGGAAACCTAAGAGTTATGATGAGAAAAGCAATGTATGTCAATTACATTCTATGAACACCAAGATTGTGACTAAAAGTGAATGCTTGGACAATGATCAAAACCTTCTTAAATCTAAATATATGAGTAACATCGATAATCAAACTACATCTAAGGATCAAGATACATTGAAAAAGATTAAGAGAAGAAGATGTAAGGATAAAAGATGATGAAAATGAACAATCAATTGATGGAAATAAAGACATACATGCGGTTAAAACAGAACCTAAAGTCATAGAAAATGACAATAAATGTGAAGAAAATAAAAATGATGAAAGAATAGTACAAACATCTGAAGATGAAAATCTTCAAATTCAATTAGAATATGACAAGAATATGGAAAAATGGGTACAAGAAGCCATATGTAAGATTGAAAATGATACCAAAAACTCAGCTAAAGTTAAGAAAAAGGAGAAGAATTTAAGAGAATAGTTTTATTCTGATGGAATTGTTTATTGAAGATAAAACTTTTTCAAATTTTGATATTGGTTGCTCCATATATGCCTGTTTTCCTAAAGTTGAGAAACATATATCTAAATTGTTTTGTTTTATGAAGTTTTTATGCTTGGAAAAGCTAGTTAAAAGCTTATGATAAAGTTTTGCATTATGATTTGCTTAACCAAAAGAATACTAAAATAAGAAACACAAAGTTTGTTGATTACATATTAAACTAAAACATATTTGAAATTATATGCACAATATGCTTGCAAATAAGTTTGATCAATATGCTTGTCATTTCCTAACTTATGATGAACTTATGATTTTCTTTCTTTCACAAATAGGAAGAAATCTATTATGATGAACAATTATGAAGAACAATATTATAATGAAATGATGAATATTTTGAATAAAATGATTTTGTTTAGAACAAATATGATGGTTATATTATACTGAACATTATGATTTTTTCTGAAATTTATGAACTTTGTTTCAAAGGTTGAAAAAGCTAATGTGAAACTTATGAATTTTGTTTCATAGGTTGAAAAACCTATTGTTAAAATTAAAAATGCATTATTTATGACAATTATAACCACTATGAATTTCATATGATGAAATTTGTGACATGATGAAAATGAATCTGATAGAGTATATGCATTTCTATTTGCAAGATAAACGATAATGAAGATTACTTGTTTTGTAGCTTCTATTTTATGATTTCTTACAGGTTCTGAAGATGAATTGATCAAAGTAATTGAAGATTTTATGCCAAAAGTTCTAATGAACTTAAAGAGAGCTGAAGATGAAGTCAATATAGATCAGGTGAAAAAGTTCTAAACCTGATTTATGTTTTAATTTATTATGAACGTTCATGCATTATCATAATTAGATATGTACATTCTTTAGATAGGTTAAGAAAATTCTTAAAATTATGAAAAGTAGAATTTACACTGAAGTAGGAATGTGCTTGAAGAGAAGATAGGGATTAGAGACCTATGGCTGTCATATGAATAGTTGAAGGAACCCTTAACTTGCAACTCCTAGTAGAAGTAAACTTGTTTTATATAGGTAAGCTTCCTTAAATCTGACCCATTTTACTAAAGAGATCCTAGTTCCCGCTTTAGCCTACCTCTAGATCCTTTGCTCTGATTAGGGGTTAAGCCTTTCCCCTTCATCAAAAAAGTGGTGAAGAAAAATCGAAAGCAGTACATTAATGGTTGCTGCATATGAAAAAAAAAAGAAAAAGAAAAATTATGATGAAAGAAAAATCAAATCATTTCAATGAATTAGTTGTGGTCTTGAAATCACTTTTGAATTGAAAAGGGGGCTATATAAGGCGGATCTATGCTAGAGGGGAGTTAGTTTTTTGTATCTTAATGGCAAGTGGCTAGGAGATGAGGATAGAATGCTTATATAACATATGCTTTACTTATGAACAGAGTGAATAGAAGAGTTAGTACGAACACTATTGGAATGACTTCTATAGATTCTTTCTAAAACCTATGTTTCAACTCATGCATTGATCGAAAAGGTTGAAATTCAAGCTTACATAATTTTATAAGTATCTTTGCTATTAGAATATGTACTAATGATAGAGGCATTTTTTATAGACTATTTGCATTTGAGTCATGAATAATTTTCAAAAGAATTTGATATTGCCTTCTCTGATCTGTAGGTTTGGCCCATCGAGGACGATGTGTAGGTTTAGTGGGGGCGGATGTCGAAAAGATTTCCTCACTTGAATTCACATATAAATAAACAAAAATGTTTAGAGTAGTTGATATTTCTTTCACATATTTTTAATGCACTAATCTTTTCTTTTGGATACCTGCAGGAAAAGAGGAAAATATGTTCTGAATAGAGATTAGAGGATTAATTGAATCCTTACTTTGGATCTTCATTTTTTATGTTTATTTCCAAGTGATTTATGTATATCCATAATTATATCAAGATAATTATGTGCCTATGAATATGTATGTGAATGTAGGGTTTATGTCATAAGTATGAGTTGTGTACTTATATCTATGTGTTTGCATATTTTCACTAACCTAAGCATGGATATAAATATGTGAGTACATTTAGGCCTATTAATAGTTTAGTTTCTCATAAGTGAAGATTTATGTGTATATAAAGGTAAAATTAAATTTCATTAAGAAATAACTACAATAATTTTTTAATACTTAACTATTCTAATGATGAGTTATTATATTTTCTATATTCAAATAGATAACTTACGTATATGCATGTTAAAGTGAAGTGGAACACAGGTCTAGAAATGCGTGAACTAATTCCTTGTTATAGTAAGCATTCAGAATGCATGCTAAAAGTGTAGTAAGCATTTAGAATGCATGTTGAAAGTGTGGGTTAACTACACTTTACAATAAGCACGTAAACATCTGTGAAAAAGTGTATATATATGTATGATGTGAATGTTTTCAAGGCGAATGGTGTCTCATGCAGGTACGCTGAAGAGGGGAAGACGGCTAAGACTCTCTCTTAGAGGGCGCTAGAGAAGAAGAAGGTGTCCATAGGTCTGTCGGATCGGGCATAAACAAAAAGTGCAGAGGGAGGAAGGTTTGGCAGAAACAACAGAGAGAGGGACAGGTGCTAAATTTGGATATCTGCAAGGAGGAGATCGGGCTGGGATTTTCTTTTGGGAAGACATATACGAGAGGCAGAAAGAGTTGCGCTTCCTTGATCTTCTCAGAACTTTCAAGATCCTGAAGCTCCTTCCTAAGGGGTGCTTTTTTTTTATCTGATGGGTGGAAATTTAGAAGAGGGGGATAGGCACTGTTGATCAGAATCGAAAGGACATTGGAGGGCACAGAAGTTACTGTAGAGAGGAACACTGATGCAAAAGGGGAATCCTCTCAAGAGACCATCACGGGGGACAGAGAGAGAGAGAGAGAGAGAGGGAGAGAGAGAGAGAGATAGATAGATAGATAGATAGATAGAGAGAGAGAGAGAGGAAGCGCTTCACTCACAGTGAAAAGGGAGGCCTATTTTTATGATCTATTTGGGACACTGCTAAGGGGAGGGGTTTTGTCGGCAGATGAACGGAAGATCATCAGAAGGGGATTCCACACTGATTACAGAGGAAGAAGGGCTGCGTGCATAAGAAAGGCAATGGTGTCATCTCTCAAAGTGATCGGATTCAACTATGCTTTGAGTAGTGAACTGTGGGAAGTTTTCTACTACAAAGGATGAAGTAGTCTATCATCAACAATTATAGATGATGAATTTACCTCAAGGCTATCAAAATCATGCGAATACCAAAGAAAAGTTGCAACAAAAGACCTACAAAAAAAATCAGCTGATGATGGTAATATTTTAATTATTAGATCTCTAAATTTTTGAGCCATATTATCTAAGCTTTTACTATGAACATATATTTTGACGCCAACAAATATTTAATCTGATGATTAATTTTCGATCTCTCTTCTGTTGGTTATGCAGTTAATTGTTTTAGAAATTAAGATTAAATGCTTTTGCCAAGAATTTGAGCTTGCACCTGCATAACGTGGCAATGTGCGACAACTTTTCCGTTGGATGTTTTGCTTTAAGCTTTCCCTACTAAAATTATGACGCTTACGTTTCTCTCAATAAAATATTAAAGCATTGTATCGATCATTTTTTCTTGAAAATGGAAGGAATAGGTTCAGCGCCAAGCTAATGATTTCGAAACACTGTTAGATTGTTGATTGTTAGCGCATGTCTCAGCATTGTATCTGATGACAAAACTGCTAGGTGCAGCCAAAATCAAACAACGCTTAACACATTCAGGAGTATTGTTCATCTTTAACCAAAAGGTAGGAGTTTGAGTCAGGCTTTATTTTACTGAAGACTTTCCAAAAAGCTTCTGAAGTTCTGTTTATACTTTTACCAAATTGAATCTATCAAACTTCATCTGGAGTGAAGCAATTTCAATTTAAGGTTTTGATTTACATGATGCATCGCTGCTAAAAAGTGTGCACATAGTTGTGAATAGTGCTGTAACATACTTGTGTTGATTAGTGCAAAGGAGATGATTTAGGTCAAACTGCCACAAGATGTTTTCCAAATGCCATGTTCGTTCTCATATGTTTGCAACAGGAAATTAAGCTATTCGAGGCTGAAGAGCTCCTCCAGATAAAGGGTATTGGAGAAAGGCGTATAAGATTTCTGAAATTTATCTCAGCTCTTCAATGAATTTATTTCATTTTAAGTGATTTGAGTTTCTTCTCATTGTAACTTCTGAGATTAATGCAGTACTGAATGAGGAGTATCGTGTGGTGCTAGTATAGAAGAATCTGGAAATCAGTACTTTGGCTCTGATAAGAATATACATCCGTGAAGAGAATGCTACCAATAGTTATATTTGTTGAGCTGAAACGTTTTCTGAAACTCTTGCATTGAAAGTAAGTTGTTTACTATATTATACCATCCTCGATTCTCAGTCCAGCAACGATTGATTTCTAGATTCTGTTGTAGTTAATGTTGCACAATTTATCTTCAGTGATTGACTTCAGTACTTGTCTTCAATAGATATCTTCATTGGTGCATCGAACCTGCGTTCTTATCCATAGACAATGTGCGTTGTGCTATGCTTCCATTGTTTGGTTGAGCAAGTTTTATTTTCTCACAACATTCAATATACATTCGTCTTTCTTTAATGAAAAGGCAACATTTAACGCTTCTGCTCTATTTCATCTGATCTTGACATACTAAATTCATTACTTTTTGGATTTAATATTGAAGCACAAAAACAACGTTGGTGCTAATAATATGTTGATAATGTTAAAGAATTTTTGTATGTTCATATCCAATTATGTTCAATCTTCCCATTGGAGGAATCTAGTCTTAAACTTCTAATGATTTTACCCTCACCTTGATGTGAGTTTCTAACATCTGCATACACGATAAATACATATGATGACCATGCTAATGTATATGTGCTTACGAGCTATTGAGAATATACCATTGAACTATTTATATAAGATATCTAACAAAGCTTTCTGAGTTTGCATATCTTTGATATTCTTTCAAGTGAAAGATAGAATTTTTCAAAAGAATTTGATATCGCCTTCTCTGATCTGCAGGTTTGGCCCATCGAGGATGATGTGCAGGTTTAGTGGGGGTGGATGTCGGAAAGATTTCCTCACTTGAATTCACATATAAATAGACAAAAATGTTTAGAGTAGTTGATATTTCTTTGATATATTTTTAATGCACTAATCTTTTCTTTTGGATACCTGCAGGAAAAGAGGAAAATATGTTCTGAATAGAGATTAGAGGATTAATTGAATCCTTACTTGGGATCTTCATTTTTTATGTTTATTTCCAAGTGATTTATGTATATCCATAATTATATAAAGATAATTATGTGCCTATGAATATGTATGTGAATGTAGGGTTTATGTCATAAGTATGAGTTGTGTACCTATATCTATGAGTTTGCATATTTTCACTAACCTAAGCATGGATATAAATTTGGAATTCCATAAATGTATGTGAGTACATTTAGGCCTATTAATAGTTTAGTTTCTCATAAGTGAAGATTTATTTGTATATAAAGGTAACATTAAATTTCATTAAGAAATAACTACAATAATTTTTTAATACTTAAATATTCTAATGATGAGTTATTATATTTTCTATATTCAAATAGATAACTTACGTATATGCATGTTAAAGTGAAGTGGAACATAGGTCTAGAAATGCATGAACTAGTTCCTTGTTACAGTAAGCATTTAGAATGCATGCTGAAAGTGTAGTAAGCATTTAGAATGCATGTTGAAAGTGTGGGTTAACTACACTTTACAATAAGCATGTAAACATATGTGAAAAAGTGTATATATATGTATGATGTGAATGTTTTCGGGGCGAATGGTGTCTCATGCAGGTACGTTGAAGAGGCGAAGACGACTGAGACTCTCTCAGAGGGTGCTAGAGAAGAAGAAGGTCTGCACAGGTTTGTCGGATCGATCATACACAAAAAGTGCAGAGGGAGGAAGGTTCGGCAGAAGCAACAGAGAGAGGGACAGGCGCTGAATTTGGATATCTGCAAGGAGGAGATCGGGCTGGGATTTTCTTTTGGGAAGACATCTACCAGAGGGAGAAAGAGTTGCGCTTCCTTGATCTTCTCAGAACTTTCAAGATCCTAAAGCTCCTTCCTAAGGGGCGCTTTTTTTTCATGTGACGGGTGGAAATTCTGAAGAGGTGGATATGCACTGTTGATCAGAATCGAAAGGACATTGGAGGGCAGAGAAGTTACTGTAGAGAGGAACACTAATGCAAAAGGGGAATCCTCCTAAGAGACCATCACGGGGGAGAGAGAGAGAGAGAGAGAGAGAGAGAGAGAGAGAGAGAGAGAGAGAGAGAGAGAGAGAGAGAGAGAGAGTGAGAGAGAGAGAGAGAGAGAGAGAGAGAGAGAGAGAGAGAGATGAAGCGCTTCATTCACAGTGATAAGGGAGGCCTATTTTTATGATCTATTTGGGACACTGCTAAGGGGAGGGGTTTTTGTCGGCAGATGAATGGAAGGTCATTAGAAGGGGATTCCACACTGATTACAGACGAAGAAGGGCTGCATGCATAAGAAAGGCAACGGCATCATCTCTCAAAGTGATCGGATTCAACTATGCTCTGAATAGTGAATTGTGGGAAGTTTTCTGCTACAGAGGATGAAGTAGTCTATCATCAACGATTATAGATAATGAATTTACCTCAAGGCTATCAGAATCATACGAATACCAAAGAAAAGTTGCAACAAAAGACATACGAAAAAAATTAGCTGATGATGGTAATATTTTAATTATTAAATCTCTAAATTTCTGAGCCATATTATCTGAGCTTTTACTATGAACAAATCTTTTGATGCCAACAAATATTTAATCTGATGATTAATTTTCGATCTCTCTTCTATTGGTTATGTAGTTAATTGTTTTAGAAATTAAGATTAAATGCTTTTGCTAGGAATTTGAGCTTGCGCCTGCATAACGTAGCAATGTGCGACAACTTTTCCATTGGATGTTTTGCTTTAAGCTTTCCCAGCTAAAATTATCACGCTTGCGTTTTTCTCAATTAAATATTAAAGCATTGTATCGATCATTTTTTTTTGAAAATGGAAGGAATAGGTTCAGCGTCAAGCTAATGATTTCAAAACAGTGTTAAATTGTTGATTGTTAGCGCATGTCTCAGCATTGTATCTGATGACAAAACTACTAGGTGCAGCGAAAATCAAACAACGCTTAACACATTCAGGAGTATTGTTCATCTTTAACGAAAATGTTGGTAGGAGTTTGAGTCAGGCTTTATTTTTTCTGAAGACTTTCCAAAAAGCTTTTGAAGTTCTGTTTATACTTTTACCAAATTGAATCTATCAAACTTCATCTGGAGTGAAGCAATTTCAATTTAAGGTTTCGATTTACATGATGCATGGCTGCTAAAAAGTGCGCACATAGCTCTGAATAGAGTGTTGTAAAATACTTGTCTTGATTAGTGCGAAGGAGATGATTTCGGTCAAACTACCACAAGATGTTTTCCAAATGCCATGTTCGTTCTCATATGTTCGCAACAGGAAATTAAGCTATTCGAGGCTGACGAGCTCCTCCAGATAAAGGGTATTGGAGAAAGGCGTATAAGATTTCTGAAATTTATCTCAGCTCTTCAATGAAAGTGATTTGCGTTTCTTCTCATCGTAACTTCTAAGATTAATGCAGTACTGAATGAGGAGTATCGTGTGGTGCTAGTATAGAAGAATCTGGAAATCGGTACTTTGGCTATGATAAGAATATCCATCCGTGAAGAGAATGCTACCAATAGTTATATTTGTTGAGCTGAAATGTTTTCTGAAACTCTTGCATTGAAATTAAGTTGTTTACTATATGATACCATCCCCGATTCTTAGTCCAGCAACGATTGATTTCTAGATTCTGTTGTAGTTAATGTTGCACAATTTATCTTTAGTGATTGACTTCAGTACTTGTCTTCAATAGATATCTTAATTGGTGCATCGAACCTGCGTTCTTATGCATAGCCAATGTGCGTTGTGCTATGCTTCCACTGTTTGGTTGAGCAAGTTTTATTTTCTCACAACGTTCAATATACATTCGTCTTTCTTTAATGAAAAGGCAACATTTAACGCTTCTACTCTATTTCATATGATCTTGACATACTGAAGTCATTACTTTTTGGACTTAATATTGAAGCACAAAAACAACGTTGGTGTTAGTAATATGTTGATAATGTTAAAGAATTTTTGTATGTTCAAATCCAATTATGTTCAATCTTCCCATTGGAAGAATCTAGTCTTAAACTTCTAATGATTTTACCCTCACCTTGATGTG
>CM035410.1:20855402-20857902 GCA_020310875.1 Ceratopteris richardii
AATCATTCAAACTATCAAGGAGGCTACAAAGGAAGGAGAGACTAGAATAACTACACAGAAGACTCAAACAAAGAGGATTCATTATTGATCATGAACATGGCTATGCCACAAGGTAAATCTGATGAGCATGTTTTCTACATAGATTCAGGTTGTTCAAATCATGTGGCAGGAAATGTGGCACTCCTATCAGATTTAGAAGATCCAAGGAATAAGCATGAGGTACAAACAGGACATGATACAAAACATCCTGTGGAGAAAATAGGCAATGTCAAAGCACCTGATGGAAACATCAACCTACTCAGTAAGGTACTCTATGTCCCTACCATTACAAAGAATTTGATAAGTGTTGGGCAGATAGTAGAGAAAGGGTTGCAAGTCAGGTTCACAAAAGCAGGAGCATTTGTTGAAGATCCAAGTCAAGGATTCAGAAGAATTGCAAAAGGTGAAAAGACAGGTAGATTGTTCACATTTGAATTACAGGACACTAGAAACATTGCTCTCTTTAATTATGGTAGTCAGACACTCACAGAATTGGAAGTATGGCACAAAAGGTTAGCACATATTGGTGAAAGGTCATTAAAGCAAATCTGCAGGGACCAAAGTGTACTTGGACTTCCTAATTTGTCAAAACAACATATGATTTATAAGTGTAGTGCATGTCAATTTGGAAAGTCTCACAAGTTACCATTCATGAAGAAAGGTTATATGCATGGAGATCTCTTGGAGTTGGTTCATACAGATGTATGGGGACCTAGCAAGGAAGCTTCAATATCTGGATCAAGGTATTATGTTTCCTTTATTGATGATTGCAGCAGATGGACTATCCTATTCTTTATGAAACACAAAGATGAAGTTTTTTCATGTTTCAAAAGATATTTGGCTCTTGTGGAGAATCAAACAGGTAAATCACTAAAAAGGCTAAGGTCAGATGGAGGGGGAGAATATTTCTCCCATGAGTTTGATTCTTTTCTTCAAGAAAGAGGAATCAAAAGAGAGGTAACTACAAGGTACACTCCTGAACAAAATGGAGTGGCAGAAAGGAGGAATAGGAAAATTGTTGAAGCTGCAAGGTCTATGTTAAATGAAAAGCATTTACCTAATTACTTATGGGCTGAGGTTGTATCTATAGCCACTTACTTGATTAACAGGTTGCCTTCAAAATCCCTTGATGGGATGACTCCATATGAGGCTTGGAATGGAAGAAGACCAAGCTTAGATCATTGTAAAATTTTTGGATGTATTGCTTTTGCTCATGTTCCTTCACAGGTTAGAGGCAAGATGGATCCAAAGGCAGAAAAGTGTGTATTTATTGGATATGACAACAATCAAAAGGGCTACAGGTTATACAACCCTACCAACAAAGGATTCTTGGTAAGCAGAGATGTAGTTTTTGATGAGAACAATTCATGGTATGAAGATTCATGCAGGAAGATCAATTTACCATATGATCTTGAAGAAGATTTTCCAAAGCTTGGTAGAGAACAATCAAAGATTGAAGAACAAGACACCTCAGAGGATGATGAAGAATCTCACATGGAAAAGATCAAAGCATGGAAGTCTAAAGGTAAAGCAAAATTGCAGGAACTTGGACATGAAGCAGAATCATCACATCATGGCCTAAGAAGATCTATGAGGGAAAAGAAAAAACCAGAAAGGTATGGGTTTGACACCTCATTAGTAACTAAACATTCTATCTACATAGCACAGGACATAAACCAAGAGGAGCCATCATCATTTGAAGAGGCCAAAGCAAAAACAGAATGGAAGCATGCAATGAAGGAAGAGATTGAAGCACTTGAGGAAAACAACACTTGGGATTTGGTGCCCAAGACTTCATCCATGAAGGTAATAGGCTCAAGATGGGTCTATAAACTCAAGAAGAATTCTGATGGTTCAATTAACAGGTATAAGGCAAGGCTTGTGGCAAAAGGCTTTGCACAAACTCAGGGAATTGATTATGAGGAGACTTTCTCTCCTGTGGCAAAGATGCCTACTATTAGGGTTTTGCTTAGTATTGCCTCTTCCAAGAATTGGAAGATACTTCAACTAGATATAAAGAATGCATTCCTGAATGGTTGGATAACAGAAGAGGTATATATGGCACAACCACCTGGTTTTGAGAATCAAGTTTATCCTGATTATGTGTGTAAACTTAACAAAGCATTGTATGGTCTCAAGCAAGCTCCAAGAGCTTGGAATTTCAGGCTTGTTTCATTCTTGCAGGACAAAGGCTTTCAACCAAGCAAGGCAGATCCTTCACTCTTTATTAAAAAGAGTAATTCTGAGGTCATCTATCTATGTGTATATGTAGATGATATTATATTGACAGGAAATGATGCAGATGGTATGAAGAAGATCAAAGATCAGATGAGAGAAGAGTTCAAGATAAGTGATTTGGGTTCACTTACCTACTTCCTAGGTTTGGAAGTTGTCTACAAAGATCATGGTTTGTTTCTCACTCAAAGGAAGTACATTAAGGACATGTTGGCAAAATTCAAGA
>CM035410.1:20870402-20975402 GCA_020310875.1 Ceratopteris richardii
ATAGCTATTGACACTGTTCCAATGCAAAAAGCAAGAATTTCATGGTATCGACCTACTTATTATGCGAGTAGAAGGTTAGCAACTACACAAAAGAGTTATTTTGTAATAGAACAAGAGTGTTTGGGTCTCATGTGCTCCATCAAAATGTTTTTTCATTATTTATCATGTTGATAATTTACTTTTCATGTCAATCATGCTACTTTGTTGTATCCAGTAAAAGAGAAAAAATTGATTGGTAGATTGGCATGGTTGATACATCTTTTACAAGAATTTGATTATGATGTGATCCATAGACCAGGTCCATCACATATAGTGGTGGAATTCTTATCTCGCTTAGATAATGGAGAACCTTTAGAGGGGATTGATGACTCTTTTCCAAATGGAGACTTATTTCATGTGGCAGATGGCATTGAACTAGAGTTAGGAACTCCAACTTGGTATAATGAAATGTTATCTTTTCTTGCGATTGGAATTCCTCCTTTGCATTTGCAATCTACAACCCAAAAAAGGTTAGCATTATGAATTCCACATTTCTCCATCATTTTAGATCAACTTCATTTAAAGGATATTATAGGAATTTGGCTCCAATGTGTATCTTTAGATTTTCATGATTATGTAAAACTTTGTGATCGTTCCCAACAGATGGGAAAACCCCATGATATTCATTTTTTTCCATTACAATCAATACTGCCTTTGGAGCCATTTCAAAAATGGGGGATGGATTTTATTGGCCCTATTTGTCCTCCACCAAATTTTGGTAAAACTTTCATTCCTACTTGTACAAATTATTGCATGCGATGGGCTCAAGCTTGGAGTTTGTGCAATGATACAACAAGAAATGTTCTTACAATTTTAGTCACTCAGTTATTTCCACGTTTTGAACTTCCATTGGAATTAGTTTTAGATCACAATACTCATTTTTGAGTGAACTAATCTAGTCAACTACAAATTATTATTGTATTGAACATAAGCTCAATTCTCCATATTATCCTACGGCAAATGATTGGCGGAAAGTATAAACAAAGTATTACTTATGATGTTAAAAAATTTCTTCTAGGGTACTCTACTAAATGGGAATAATATTTATCTTCTATTTTATGGGCTTATCATACTTCGTATAAAGTTTCAAGCAAATTCAGACCATTTAATTTAGTATACAGTGTGGCGGCTATTATGCTTATGGAATTTATAGTACCTTTTTTATGGATTGTTGTTTAGAATTGATTGTCACTAGAATAATCAATAGTATTTCAGAATGAATTGTCTAATAATTTATAGACATATTTGGTCGAACTTAACACTATCTAGGAATTAGAGTAACAATTATAGGATGCCAAGAAAATTATTGTAGCCAATGCAAAAAATTTTGGAGGTCAAAGAAGATGTTGAGCTACAAGCATTATAGACTGAAACTGAGCAAAAAGATACCACTACTCGAGATTTTTGCGAACAAATGTCTTCCAAATTTTAGGATGTGAAGTTTATAGCAACGACAATGCGAGCCTACTACCATGTAGAAGATGGAAATCAACAGTATTTCTAGGAAGTTGTGGACTTCAAAAGTATGCAGATTCGGGTGATATCTAATGAGATCTTCTATGATTTAAGCTATATTCAAAACCCACCTTCTGGTATATAATGAGTTGTAAATTCTAGTGGCTTCAAGTCCACTATGCGTGTTAGTGTTAGATTGTGTGCATGCTAATCCAGATACTCAAACACTACAACATATCGAGGGTATACCCAGGTTGCTACCGAGGCAAATGAACGGGCGTGAATTCTTCGCGACGTCGGTGTTGTAGTCGGTGTAGGCGTCGGAACCAAAGCGTTGGAGTGGTCGCCGGTATAAGCGTCGATATAGGCATTGGCATTTGCATCGGAAATAACGATGCTTATACCAACGCCTATACCGACGTCCGCTGGGTGTATCGGCGCATATACCGACGACCATACTGAACCTACCGACGCGTATACCGACGACCATACCTGCACAAATTTTTTTGGACAGAGTGTACACTCTGCCCAACTGAGTACATGTGTTATGTACTCTAATGGCAACCAAAACATAAACTTATATGAACAAAAATGAACAATGATTCATGTACAGAAAATTGTATATTCCATAAATGAAAAATGTACAAAAGTGTGGCAAAGCACTTACATATAGGAATCGAATACAAAATTATGGTACATCATTGCCACATAGGAGTGTAATACAAAATTGTGGCAATGTGACAAAACACTTCCATATAGGAATCGAATACAAAATTATGGTTCATCATTGTCGTATGCGAGTGTGATACAAAATTGTGGCATTGATCAAAATATTTACACCTACAATCTTGCAACAAAACATATGTATAAAATAAGACCAATTAACATGACATTTATAAACAACAACTAGAAACACAAAACCAAGATATAACTTTACCTGATCAAGAGTATTCTCCCATGAGACGATTGCACCGTGTCCCTCTAGGTCTTGTAACAGTGCAGTCAGTCCATGTCGATATCCATACGATTCTTCAATTCGCGTTGGAGGACGACCCACTGCCAACTCCTATAGTAAATATGCAAAATGTTAGATGAATATACATAATATACTTAACACAAACAGCTTCAATAATTAACATCATACTTACAAATTGGTAGCGCATACTGTCGTATCCGCCGCTACCTAAATGCGACGTTCTAACCGTATCTAACCGTGTGGCCGCCGCATCTCTTTGTTGAGGATACCGATCAGGAGTATGTTAATGTTCATCCTGAATCGATTCCCATTCTTTGGCGTCTAGCCATACAGGCTTCGATAAGCCTGCTTTGAAAGCATCGTGAGCTTCCGATCGTCGATGCGACATGACCTCGCGTGCTGTATGTTATATCCAATCGGAACTCACAACAGGATTGCCATGTGCTGGCCGATACTCTTCATATATGCATTGTGTGATATGATTTTTAGAGTCTTTTTCCTGTTCGGCCCATTTTAGCATTACTGAATGACCGAATTTGATAGAGCAGAGTTGTCGTATACGTTGTCGCATTGACTTCCCCGCCGCATCCATAACTGGAGCTCCATAACGGATATGATATATCTTCCATTCATCATGATCATGTGCACTCCAAGGTGTACGTGGAGATCCCATCTAATGCAATATGAAGATCTCATCTCATCCAATGTATATATATGCATGCTTAAGCTTGTATACATATGCATTCATGTATACATATGCATACATGTATACATATACATATCCATATGCTTGTTTGTATATACATATGCTTGTTTGTATATACATATGCATATGCTTGCTTGTATATACATATACATATGCATATGCTTGCTTGTATGCATATGCATGCGTAAGCTTGTATGCATATGCTTGCTTGTATACATACATGTACATATACATGTATGTATATGCTTGCTTACTTACATATGCATATGCATGTTTAAGCATGTATGCATATGTAAGCATATGCTTGCTTGCTTACATATGCATATGCATGCTTGAGCATGTAAGCATATGCATATGCATGCTTAAGCATGTATGCATATGCATATGCATGCTTAAGCATATATGCATATGCATTCATGTATGTATGCATATGCATTCATGTATGTATGCATTCATGTATGTATGCATTCATGCATGTATGCATATGAATTCATGTATGTATGAATTCATGCATGTATGCGTATACATTCATGTATATATGCATATGCATTCATGTATGTATGCATATGCATGCATGTATGCATATGCATGCATGTATGCATATGCATGCATGTATGCATATGCATGTATGCATATGCATGCATGCATGTATGCATATGCATGCATGCATGTATGCATATGCATGCATGCATGTATGCATATACATGCATGCATGTATGCATATGCATTCATCTATGTATGCATATGCATGCATGTATGCACATGCATGCATGCATGCATGTATGCAAATGCATGCATGCATGTATATATATGCATACATACATGAATGCATATGCATGCATGTATGTATGTATGAATATGCATGCATGCATGTATGCATATGCATGCATGTATGCATATGCATGCATGTATGCATATGCATATCCCTCATGCATGCATGTATGCATGTATGCATATGCATTCATGTATGCATATGCATGCATGCATGCATGCATGCATGCATGTATGCATATGCATGCATGCATGCATGTATGCATATGCATGCATGCATGCATGTATGCATATGCATGCATGTATGCATATGCATTCATGTATACATATGCATGCATGTATGCATATGCATGCATGTATGCATATGGATGCATGCATGCATATGCATGCATGCATGTATGCATATGCATGCATGCATGTATGCACATACATGCATGCATGCATGTATGCATATGTACGCATGTATACATATGCATGCATGCATGTATGCATGCATGTATGCATATACATGCATGCTACATGCATGCATGTATGCATATGCATACATACATGAATGCATATGGATTCATGTATGCATGTATGTATGTATGCATATGCATGTATGCATGTATGTATGTATGCATATGCATGCATGCATGTATGCATATGCATGCATGCATGTATGCATATGCATGCATGCATGTATATGCATATGCATGCATGCATGTATGCATATGCATGCATGTATATGCATGCATGTATGCATATGCATGCATGTATGCATATGCATGCATGTATGCATATGCATATCTCTCATGCATATGCATGCATGCATGCATATGCATGCATGTATGCATATGCATTCATGTATACATATGCATGCATGTATGCATATGCATTCATGCATGTATGCATATGCATGCATGCATGTATGCATATGCATGTATGCACATGCATGTATGCATATGCATTCATGTATACATATGCATGCATGTATGCATTTGCATTCATGTATACATATGCATGCATGTATGCATATGCACTCATGTATGTATGCATATGCATGCATGCATGTACGCATATGCATGCATGCATGCATGTATGCATATGCATTCATGTATGTATGCATATGCATGCATGCATGTATGCATATGCATGCATGCATGTATGCATATACATGCAGGCATGTATGCATATGCATACATACATGAATGTATATGGATGCATGTATGCATGTATGTATGTATGCATGCATGCATGTATGCATATGCATATCCCTCATGCATGCATGTATGCATATGCATGCATGCATGTATGCATATGCATTCATGCATGTATGCATATGCATGCATCCATGTATGCATATGCATGCATCCATGTATGCATATGCATGCATGCATGTATGCATATGCATGCATGCATGTATGCATATGCATGCATGTATACATATGCATGCATGCATGTATGCATATACATGCATGCATGTATGCATATGGATACATACATGGATGCATATGGATGCATGTATGCATGTATGTATGTATGCATATGCATGTATGTATGTATGCATATGCATGCAAGCATGTATGCATATGCATATCCCTCATGCATGCATGTATGCATATGCATTCATGTATACATATGCATGCATGCATTTATGCATATGCATGCATGTATGCATATGCATGCATGCATGTATGCATATGCACATATGCATATGCATGCATGTATGCATATGCATTTATGTATACATATGCATGCATGTATGCATATGCATTCATGTATACATATGCATATGCATGTATACATATGCATGCATGTATGCATATGCATGTATACATATGCATATGCATGTATACATATGCATATGTATGTATGCATATGTATGTATGCATATGAATGTATACATATGCATATGTATGTATAGATATGCATATGTATACATATGCATGTATGCATATGCATTCATGTATACATATGCATGCATGTATGCATATGCATGCATGCATGCATATGCATGCATGCATGCATATGCATGCATGCATGTATGGATATGCATACATACAAGAATGCATATGGATGCATGTATGCATGTATGCATGTATGCATGTATGTAAGTATGCATATGCATGCATGCATTCTTATGCATATCCGTCATGCATGCATGTATGTATGTATGCATATGCATGCATGCATGTAACACTCCAAAATATATTTCAAAATGCTTACACAACATCATCCATAGTTTAAAATCTTTGAAGGATCTTTTCATTAGTCAAATATCTTTTTCTATAGTATATCAATGGGGTTTGGGGGGTTTCTATGATTCAACAATGGGACTGGGTAATAGACAAGCTTGAAAGTAAAACGTAATGTTGGAAAGAGATGTAGATAAACATGGTGGGAACAGAGGTGTTGATAAACACATTTATCATTTCCTCTTCAATCTGTATTTTTTTCCTCCAAGATACTAAACCAGAATGATCTGTTGAAGATGGAGAGAGCTTACTGAAAGTTCCTTCAAACATGAGATTCTAATAGGAAGCAGATGCCTAAGATTAAATGGAAAATCTATACCAGCCTTAAGGAAATGGGAAGTTTTGGCATTTTAGGTGTGGAAAATGTGACCAAAAAATCTTGTAATTCAATTGATGATTACAACATGGATTAATATTGACGATTCTTGGTTCAAGCTTATCTTTAGGAGCTAAAAACAATTTCCCTCTCTTGTGTGCTCAAATGGAAAGAACTCAAGCAAATGATCATCTTGTTGTCTCCAGTTAGAGTGGTTCCCAAGGGATGAGATCTTATCTATTGTCTCTGGAACACATGGAATACGATGAAGCCCTCGTAATCCATTAGTAATGATTGGAAGGACACTACCATAGGATAGCATGAATTTATACGGTTCCCAATTGCTAGTGTCAAGATCTTAGAGAAAGAAAATATCCAAAGAGCTAAAAAGATGTGTTTGAAACTTTTTCGCAAGTGGAATCCCATTTGGAACAAAGGGAGAAGACATTCGATCAAATTCAAGGACATTGATACAATTTACATAGCGGATTATGAAGACTAGTTTCTCTTAAGGAACAAAATCCACACCTTGCATGCTTAGGAAATGCATGTCCTGTTTGGCCAATATTAGCACATTTGAAGAGTCCAAAGTGGAATAATGTTAACAATCCAGAGGATATTTTGAGAACTAACAAAAGTTTTGATATTCAACCATGTCGTAATAATAAGTGGTCCATAGAATATACTTGGATTGGATGGGTTTTCAAGTACAAGGAGCTATGGTGCCCGCTTATTGAAAACAAGAAAGCGGTTCCTTAGAAGGGTATTTTGACAAATGTTAGATCAAGTAAAATATTTTGTGCCCCTCATGGTGTAAACAACAATGGATCATCAAATAAAGTGGAAGGACCTTAATTGGAGAATCTATCAATTGCTCAATGGATCTATAGAATACCATTAGAAGCAAAACTCTTGGAAAATTTCGAAAGAAAGACGTGCAGCCCACTTTGAAGCCCCCCCCCCCCCCACCCCCCCTCCCCCTTGAGAATGGTCTGTTAGAGAAGTCCCCAGACTCCTTAGGTAGGAGGATCCAGAATAATAAAAGCCCTCCCCGATTCAAAACCACAAGGTGTTTGTTATAGAAATCGAGCTAAAGATCAAGTGGATCCCCCAAGAAGGGGACAGAAATATCATTATCTTACTTTGTATCTACCTCGAGTTTTCGTTTTCTTTCCTTGTTATGAATCTCAAAATCTTTTGAAACAATAAAAAATGAATAAATATTAGGGCATATGTCAATGATATGAAAAGGAAGATCATAATAATAGGCATTTAGTTATCAATGTGTAAAAAAACACAATTTAATGCATGGGAACTAATGAAACCTTTCCCTTCAGATAAGGTAGGCGAATTATTACAACAAAGTCATAATCTGCACTTACAGCTCATAATGGTGGAAATGTACATCCTTTGGACATCAAAACTACATTTTTCAATGGGGAATTATAATATTGCATGATAACATGATGCTTCTCACCCCATGGTTTTTCGTTGAAAGGGTATGAAAGAAAAGTGTGCACATAAAAGAAGGAATTGTATGGATTAAGGCAAGCACCATGTGTCTGGTATGAGAAGATACATGCCTAATTATTTACATATGGATTTGATCTGCTGTAGCCAATAGGTATTAGCTACACCTAAAACGTCCAACTAAACGTACATTGTATATAAATTATGTAGATGATGTGCATATTATCATTGTTGTTTATCTAAATGGTGTGCTATTCATAGGTCCTAATGAGATGCATATTTTGGATTTTAAGGATGATCTGTATGCCTCTTTTGAAATGTCAAACTTCGGACATTTGCATCATTGTTGGGGCATAGAATCTATGTAAGTTTATGGTGGCATCGCTTTGTATCAAACTAAATACTTTGAATCTTTAATATAGAATTCTACCTTGAGAGTTGAAAACCTATTTCCATTGCCATGGGGATAGCACTACAACAAAATCGAGGTTTTCTGATGGATGCAAAATGAATTAAAAGTGACGTGTAGATATGTTATCGGATTCATATGTTTGTTGATATGTTAGTAATTTAGAGTTTTTTATGAGGCACAACTTGTGTTTTCCACTGCCTCGCAGTGCCTCATAGAAAGAAAAATATGCAACGGATATTTCCGCTGCTATAGCGATGGATTTTCTTTCCTTTTTTTTTTTCTTATATGCTACAGTACTGCAATGAAAGAAAAATAATTCCCAACCTCTATTTGCGATGGATATTGCAACGTTATGTTTTACATAAAAGAGAACTTGCACACTACGTAGAGCATTCGCCAAAGTCATTTTTGAGAGTGCAAAGTGTAGCACGTATGAATTCCCCACTCGTTTGCTCTAGATTTTACTTACTTACTCCCTATCACTATCCCACTCTCTCTCTCTCTCTCTCTCGCTCTTGTAAGTAAGCTTCCAGATCTTGAGCTTCCAAACTATGCAAACCTTCCAATTAAGTTGCATTTTATTTTACTTAGTCATGTATTATTAGCTTTTTAAATTAAGTATCTTATTTTTCAAAACGCATTAAAAATAAAATAGATCAACAAATCATACGAACATAAACGCTCATTTATACAAACATACATACATACAAACATAGTTATACACACATACACACACATGCACACATCGAACACGTTTATAAACACATACACAGATACAAACATACATATTCATACACATATATACATGCAGACACACATTCCTAGACACATTCACTCACAAACACATACATAGATGCATACACATGTGCACATAAACACACGTACACACACATACATACAAACATACACTAAGACATATACATACACACATCCGTACACACACATTCGTAGATACATACACTCACACACATACATACATACATACATAGACACATAAATATGCACACACACACATTCATACATACACTCACACACATGCATACACATACATTCATACACACATACATAAATACACTCACTCACACACACACGTACATACATACACTCACACAAATATATACATAACACATACACATTCATATCCGCATACATACATGGAATGGGAGTACTGAAATAGGATTCAATGTGTTTCTATTCCTTAATTATACTGACAATGCAAAAAAGAAGTGACAAGTTTACAAACATAAAAAGTTTGAAACAAAAAATGTTGGAAAAATGTCCTTCTATTACGATGTAAAAAGCAGAAACTTGCATTACATTTGAATGAAAATTACAATTTACAAAACTCAGTATGCATCTCTATCAATTTCAATTTGCTAAATTCATACATATACATAGCGTTTAGTGCACTCTATCTCTCTCTTCTTGTCCCGTTCTTTTGTTACTCTCGAAGCATCTCTTTATAACTTTAGTATAATAGTCACAAAATAGGTAACGGGTAGGCGGTTGAGTTTCTTGGGGAATTCTAAAGGTGTAGAAATAAATAAATACAACTTTCACTACAACATATCGAGGGAATACCGACGGTCAGTGTACCAACGGGCAGCTGTCGGCGTCGGTATACCCCTCGGCAAATTTGGGAAAGCTGCATTGCCTCCGAATCACAGCTACGTTGCCTCCGAATCACGGCATCGGTATATGCATCGGTATTTGCGTCGGTACTTTGCTGGAAATACCGACACATATACCGATGCTTATACCGACGCTCTCTTTTTAACTGGGCCCGAACCCGAAATTCGTCATTCTGCTCGTTTTGAATGTAGAACTTCTGCTTTCGGGTTTGCGCATGCGAACAACAGAACTCTCTTTGTCATCCTCTCTCTCTCTCTCCCTCTCTCCCTCCCTTCCCTCTCTCTCTCTCTCTCCCTCTCTCTCTCTCCCTCCCTCTCTCTCACTATCTCTCTCTCTCTTTCTCTCTCTCTCTCTCTCTCTCTCTCTCGCTTCCTCTCTCTCTCTCTCACTCTCTCTCTGTCTCTCTCCCTCTTTCTCTCTCCCTCTCTATCTCTCTCTTTTTTCTTTTTCTATGTTTTTTCTTTACTAATATGTTCTTGGTTTGGTTTTGCAAGAGATTTTGGGATCAAATCTTTGGAAATTCGATGAAGAAGAACATCAAGTGGATTTTGACTATCGTGTCAAACAATTCTCTCTCTCTCTCTCTCTCTCTCTCTCTCTCTCTCTCTCTCCCTCTCCTTCCCTGTCTCTCTCTCTAAACACACCTCTATTTTTATAGATCTGACGCTTTGGTAAGTAGATCGCACATATTGTATCACTCTGTTTTCTTTCTTTATGTTTTTGCTTTTCTAATATCTTCTCTCTTTAGTTTTGCAAGAGATTTTTGAGATCAAATCTTTGAAAATTCAACGAAGGAGAATTTCAAATGGATTTTGACAACTTTGATTCAAAAATGACATAAATGTAAGTAAAACATATATCACTCTTTTATCTTTCTTTATATTCTTGTTTTCTAATATCTTCTCTCTTTATTTTTGTTTGAGAGAGAGAGAGAGCGACAGAGAGATAGAGGGATACATGCATATGCATACATGCATGGATGCATGCATATGCATGCATGCATGCATGCATGCATGCATATGCATACATGCATGCATGCATATGGATACATGCATATGCATACATGCATGCATATGCATACAGGCATGCATATGCATACATGCATGCATATGCATACATGCATTCATATGCATACATGCATGGATGCATGCATATGCATTCATATGCATACATGCATGGATGCATGCATATGCATACATGCATGCATGCATGCATGCATACATGCATGCATGCATATGGATACATGTATATGCATACATGCATGCATATGCATACATGCATGCATATGCATACATGAATGCATATGCATGCATGCATGCATGAGGGATATGCATATGCATACATGAATGCATATACATACATGCATGCTTGTAGTATTGTTTGTAAAAGCATGTCAGTTTCACTTGCAAAAATCATCACAATAATCTGATCCTAATTTCCACATATTGTTTGTAAAAGCATGTTAGTTTCACTTGCCAAAAGCCTCACAATAATCTGCTCCTACTTTCCACTACCATGTGATTTCTATTGTTCATCAATAGAAATCACATGGTAGTGGGGTTAGTGGGAAGTCTTGCCTGAGAAGGCACTTTAGAATAATCTAAGGTATAACATTTTTGAAAAGAGTGGATAGCATCTTTATGATGCTTGCCACATCTCATTACTATAATGAAGTCCCTCCAAGATATCCACAATGGCTTCAATAATCAATCTACGTTTAATGAATACTTTTTGGTCCTCATGAATACATTATCGTAGATGGTGCATAATATAATTTACTAAGCCTTTTTATAGGTGTTGTAACAAGTCTGATGCATGATGGTAGCTCCCCAATATTTTATTTTGGTCTTACTATGTTTTGTATGAATAAACTTTATTATTTTTCTATTTAAGCATGTCATTAATCCATTCTAAACTTTAACTAGTCTTTAATGCAATGGTCTAGAGATGTATCCAAAGAGTTAATTATTTATCCTACCACTTATTTCGAAATATGATATAAAAAGTAAACATGATTATGTGAAAACCTTTTGTGCTATGTTAGACATAGTATTAATCTATATCATCTTCCCATGGTTAAGAAGTGACAAGTAATGTTGTTTCAAAGACTTGGATGGAGTATGAACACATTAAGGTTCTCATTAACCCTTCATGCGTACGACTTTTAATTTTTCTTATATTGATTATATGTACTTATCCTCTAAGCTAAAAATTTATTCATATATTAATTGCTTTACCCTCATCAGGATACATTTGATATGTAATCATGGACATTTGGATTTATATCCAACTTATTTAACTTTTGGTGATATGTTTATGTTTTATGTATGGTTATATGCATGTATGTATCTATGTATGTGTGTGTATGTGTATGTCTGTATATATGTATGTATGTATGTATGTATGTATGTATGTATGCATGTATCTATGTATGTATGTATTTTTGAATGTATGTAAGCATGTATGTATGTATATGTGTGTGTATGTATGTATATGTGAGCATATGTGAGCAAGTATGTATGTATGTATGTATGTATGTATGTATGCATGTATGTATGCATTCATGCATGTATGTATGTATGTATGTATGTATGTATATATGTATGCATGCATGTATGTATGTATGTATGTATGGATGTCTGTATGTATGTATGTATGTACGTATGTATGTATGCATCTATGCACGCATGTAAGTAAGTAAGTAAGTATTTATGTAGGTATGTACATATGTATGTGCGTTTGTATGTATAGATGTATGTATGTATGTATGTATGTATGCATGCATGCATGCATGTATGTATGTATGTACGTATCTATGCATGTATGCTTTTAAGTAAGTATGTACACATCTATGTAAAGAAGACGGCTTCAACACTAGTAACGAAGACAACATGGATAGTGAAAGTTCCATCATCGGATCGACTATCCCGAAAACGGTGCCGAATACGGTGCCCAAGTCTCCCCAGCAAGAGGCATCCCGCAAAGGAAAACAACCTATGGAGTTACCCTGGAAAAGCCCCCACAAGAACCTATTGCAAATTCGGGATCCGATTCCAGCGAAAAAGAAAGATGAATCCAAGAAAAGAAAGGACAAAGCTCCCTCCCGCAAAGAGGGATCCCTATGAAAATGATCATCATCTCGTTAAATGCTAGGGGGCTAACCGACCCCTCAAGAGCGACCATCATTGGTCAATGGCTCCGCGACCTTAGCATAAACCCAGATTTTATTTGTATTCAAGAGATTAAAATCGACGGAGAAGACCTCCAAAAACGGCTTAGACAGGTCTCCTCGACCCATGTTTGGATCTCAACGACGCACCAGCGGGGATCTGGTGGAACGTCTATCGGCGTTAATCAACTCTGGTTTGAAAAGCTTGAGAACTCCATTGAAGATAAAAGCCACCGTTGGATCGCTGTTTCTTTTGGTGCTCCACTTTGCGTTACTATGGTTTCTTTGTACGCCCCTAACGGGGATTCGGAGAGACTGAACACTTGGGCCTCCTTAGACTCGCTTCCCCACAACGTGCTTATCTGTGGAGACTTCAACATGGTGGAGGACCCTATGGACAGATGGATGGGCAAGGGCAGGGTCATCGACAGTCGGGAGAAAGAATCGTGGGACAGGACCAAACTTCACCTGGATTTGGTTGAACTCAAAGACTCGAATGGCTTTTCTTGGTCAAATCTCCAAGCGGGTGAGGACCTGAGGAAAACTAGACTCGACAGATGCTACATCTCTCAGAGTTTCACTCATCAGTGGGGCCACCCAGCCATCACGCAACGCACTGACCTCACTATCTCTGATCACTACCCGATCGTTATCACTTTTCAACCTTCCAACCAGATCCGCAAGGCTCCGTGGTTCCATGCCAATGCAACCACCTTCTCTCTCCCCTCCGTCCATCAAGAAATTGCCGATGTGTGGAAGGTGGCGTTCGCCTCCGGCTCGTCACCAGCCAAGTGCTGGAGAAGTGCAGTCGACAAGTCTCGAAAGATCATGATCAGAACTAAGAAGATGCTCGAGACCGTGCGGCGGGCTCGTAGGGAAGCTCTTTACCAAAGACTCTGGAGGCTCGAGGAGGAAGTGAACAAAGGAAAACATCAAGCCCACAAAGGTCTCCAAAAAAGCAGAGCGGTGTTGAGATACGAGGAAGAAATACAAAGGAAAAATTTGCAAATTTTCTTCAAGGAGTGGTGGGCTGGCAAAGCCGACAAACTCACCAAAGAGATGTGTCGTATCCTTAAAAGGAAACATAACAGAGAATCGATCCCCCTATTGCTAGACCTACATGGCAATGTATGCAACTCGGAAGAAGAGAACTTTGGCATCATCGAAGGGCACTTCACGAGACTCTTGGGAACCTCGAACCCCCTCTCCCACCATAAAAGGGACTGTATGGCAGCCATTTCTAGGGTTTCCCCCCGTAGGATACCACCCAACCTCCTCTCCCTGCTCCATGCCCCTATCTCTGAATCAGAAATTATTGAGGTCATTGGTGCCCTCCCTCTCGGTAAAAGCCCGGGACCCGACGGACTCACTAACGAGTTCTTTAAATCCTTCAAGCTGGTGGTTGCCACCCCTCTTCGGATGGTTTGGCAAGAAGCGTTAAAGTTTGGTGCTCTTCCTTCTTGCCTCAATTACGGAGTTATCAAGCTAATACACAAGAAAGGGGAAAAGAACAGAATCGAGAACTGGCGGCCTATTACGATGCTCCAAACAGGATACAAGACCATCGCCAAAGTCATTGCCAACAGAATCTCGTGCCACCTGAGAACGTGGCTAAGTGAGGACCAAAAAGGTTTCATCAAAGGCAGGTCTATCTTGGAAACCATTATGGACATTTGGGAAGGTAATCAATTTGCAAATGAGTCTAATCAAGATGTGGTCTTCCTCAAGATCGACTTTGACAAAGCCTACGATAGGCTAGAATGGGACTATATTCTGCAGTCGCTCCAAGATCTCGGATGTAGCCAGAAATTCACCAAGATGATCGCGACCCTTCTCGGAAACGCAACGACCCAAATTAATGTCAACGGCAAACTTTCGAAGGCGATCAAACTTAGAAGATCTATTAGACAAGGGTGCCCACTGGCCCCCCTTCTTTTTGCCATCGCCACTGAGGGGCTTAGCAGGCTTGTGGCGCATCATGTGGAGGCTGGCAATATCAAAGGCCTCCGGCTGCCTCACGACCACAGTCAAATCACCATGAGACTATTTGCCGATGATATGAACGCGTTCGTTCACAATGATAATACCAGCCTCGAGACATTCTGGAGGTGTCTTGCTACCTTTTGTGAAGCCTCTGGATCCTGTTGAAAGTGATGGCTGGGTACAATCAGAAGATCAAGTTGGTGCTGCAAATCCTGCTTCACACCTGCCCTTCTTTCTCTTCAGATATGGTTAGGAGACTCCTTGAGCTTCCAAATGACACCAAGAAACTATATATGTGCTTTACAAATCAATTGTGTAATGACCAAATCAAAACAGATGATTTTGAACATTCACAAGTCCAAAAACTTTCTATTCCTGTAATGACACCTGCTCAGTCTTAAGCTTAGTGTGTCCAGCACACTTACAATTGGATTAATTCCTTCTGGGAGTATTAAATTAACTTAACAAGCTACCATTAGCAAGTTAAATCACTCCAATTAACAAACTATGCACTGAGAATGATCTTTAGCAAAATCAGAGACACCCCCGACTTTTTAGGAACAACATAGAAAAATACCAGTGACTGTCTCGACTGAGTTTTCTCCCAATTGGCTGAATAGAATGACTTGAAATTTTATAGTGTTGTAGAATGCTTTGAGCTGGTTCCAATGAGCTTTGAATCATCCAATTTGGTTCAGTAAAACTTGAGATATGCCTCTCTGAAGTTGACAGACTTGAGGTAGATGACTCAGAAAAAACCAGAGATAATGACTATAAGTATATGTATTGAATCTATCAAATGTACATTCCCATTGGCCTATAGAGTGATGCACAATGGTACTCAGAGGTGTAGGCTAAAGAGTAGCTCTCACACACTCAATGATTTGCTTGGATTTGCCTCGGGAAGAGTGTAACAATACCCGCGACTTTTCCATTGTCTTTTATAAGAGTTTTGAAGAAATTTGAATTTCAAATTCAAATGTAGGCTCCCTCAAATCTCTCAACTAACATATGGAGATATTCTCTCCATTCATTCCTTCCAAATTTCACGACTTTTGAAGGTGGGTGAGATTACAAGAAGTGAGTTAAGTCATATTGACTTTTACATTGGATAAAAGGTAATAATTAATTAGGCAATGGTTCCTATGGTTCAAGGTTCATGTGAATACATCCTTCAAGGGTCCAAACTTTAGCTTTCCAAGGTTCCAATTGTCCAAGCTTTATGTTGAGTCTTCAAGGCACAAAACAAAGCCAAGTGTGAAGGCTTGTTTGTACCAACAGCTCCCCCTCAAGCCAAACACTTTGGCTCAAGTCTTCATCTCTAGTCTTCAATGATTTCCTGCAATCCAATCATGGATTTAAACCTGCATAGCTTGCTCCCATCCAGAGCTTTTGTAAGCAAATCTGCACATTGTATATTAGTAGACACATATGATAATTGGATTTCCTTGCTAAGTAATTTCTCCCTCACATAGTGGTAATGAACCTCTATGTGTTTTGTCCTAGCATGATACACAGGATTAGCTGCTAGGTGAAGTGAACTTGTGTTATCACCAAATATGATTGGTGGCCTTGTGTATAGGCCCAATTCTGAATATAGTAGCTTCAACCATATTGCTTCTTGAGTGGCATTGGCTAGCCCTCTGTATTCTGCTTCAGTAGATGATAGAGCTATTGTGGGTTGTTTCTTAGATGACCAAGAAATTGGTTTATCACCTGCAAAGCATATGTAACCAGATGTACTCCTCCTGTCATCCTTGCAACCTGCCCAATCTGCATCTGAGTATACTTTGATATCAATGTCTGATGAATATGGAAAGTACAAACCATGATTTTGTGTTCCCTTTAGGTACTTTACTATCCTCTTGGCTGCCTCCAAATGTGGTACTCTTGGCTTATGCATAAATTGACTAAGTACACTAACACCATATGATATATCAATCCTGGTTAAGGTAGCATAATTAAGACTACCTACCAAACTTTGATAACCTGTAATATCCTTGAGTTCTTCTCCTTCATGTGCACTGAGTTTGTTGTTGACCTCCATAGGAATGTTTGAGACTTTAGCTTCCTGCAAATTAAACTTCTTCACCATGTCCTGAATGTACTTCTTCTGCGTAATGAAGATACCTGAATTTGTGTAGACCAATTCAAGTCCTAGAAAGTACTTCAATAATCCAAGATCATTGATCTTGAATTCCTTCATCATTTGACCTTTGATATGTCTAATCCCATTCACATCATTACCTGTAATAATGATGTCATCAACATAGACACACAAGTATATTACCTCTGAATGGTTCTTCTTTATAAACAATGAAGTGTCTGCTTTACTCATCACAAATCCTTGATCCAAGAGATAGGTTGTCAACCTGTAATTCCATGCTCTAGGTGCCTGCTTCAATCCATACAGAGCCTTCTTCAATTTACAAACATGATTTACCTTATTGGGATCTTCATAGCCAGGTGGTTGTGACATGTAGACCTCTTCAGATATCCATCCATTCAAGAATGCATTCTTCACATCCAATTGATACATGTTCCAATTCTTGGATGCAGCTACACTCACCATAATTCTGATAGTTGGCATCTTGGCCACAGGAGAAAATGTCTCCTCATAATCAATGCCTTGGGTTTGTGCAAAACCCTTGGCTACCAACCTAGCTTTATACCTGTTTATTGTGCCATCTGAGTTCCTCTTGAGCTTGTAGATCCATCTGGATCCTATAACTTTCATGGAGTCCTTCTTGGGTACCAAGTCCCAAGTATCACTCTCCTTGAGAGCCTCCATTTCTTCATCCATTGCTTCCTTCCATTCTGGTTTAGTAATTGCTTCTTCAAATGTACCTGGTTCTTCATTCAAGATATCCTTTGCAAGATATACAGAGTGCTTGGTTACAAGTGAAGTATCATACCCATATCTAATTGGTTTCTTCTTTTCCCTTTGAGATCTCCTCATGGCTTGAGTTGAGGATTCTGGATTGTCTTCTAGTTGCTTCATCTTCATCTTCCCTTTGGATTTCCAAGCCTTGAACTCTTCAATGTTGATGGTGTCTTCATCATCTGAGCTTGTGTCCTCTTTCTGAGTTGGTTCTTGCCTGATAAGCTTTGGAAAGTCTTCTTCCATGTCATAAGGTAGGTTAACTTTCCTGCACTCATTTTCATACCATGAATCATTTTCATCAAATATGACATCTCTGCTTACCTTGAAGCCTTTATTTGAGGGGTTATAGAACCTGTATCCTTTCTGATTTAAATCATAACCAATGAAAATACATTTTTCAGCCTTAGGGTCTAGCTTTCCCCTTACCCGTGAGGGAATATGCACATATGCAACACACCCAAAGATCTTACAATGATCCAGAGATGGTCTCTTACCCCCAAGCCTCATAGGGTGTCATTCCATCAAGTGTCTTTGATGGCAACCTGTTAATTAAGTATGTGGCAGTAGATACACTCTCTGCCCAAAGATAATTAGGTAATTTTTTCTCATTAAGCATAGACCTAGCTGTCTCCACAATGAGTCTATTCCTCCTTTCAGCTACCCCATTTTGTTCAGGTGAGTACCTTGTGGTAATCTCCCTCTTGATGCCTCTTTCCTGCAAGAAATCTTCAAAGTCATTGGAGAAGTATTCTCCACCACCATCTGACCTTAACCTCTTCAAATGTTTACCTGTTTGATTCTCAACTAATGCAAGATACCTTTTGAAACAATTAAATACTTCATCTTTATGTTTCATGAAGTACAAGACAGTCCATCTGCTATAGTCATCAATAAAGGACACATAGTACCTTGATCCAGATATGGATGGCTCCTTGCTTGGTCCCCAAACATCTGTATGCACCAATTCCAAGTAATCTTCATGCATAAAACCTTTCTTCGTATAGGGCAATCTGTGTGACTTACCAAATTGACAAGCCCCACACTTGTATATCATGTGTTGCTTGGATACATTAGGTATCCCAAGCACACATTGATCCCTGCTCATTTGTTTTATGGTCCTCTCTCCAATGTGACCTAATCTTTTGTGCCACATCTCCAATTCTGATAGGGTTTGGTCCTTATAGTTGTACAAAGCAATATTCTTAGTGTCTTCAAGTTCAAAGGTAAATAATCTACCTGATTTCTCACCCTTGGCTATCCTTCTGAATCCATGTCTTGGATCCTCCACATATGCACCATGTTGAGTGAACCTGACCTGCAGACCTTTTTCAACAATCTGACCTACACTCATCAGATTCTTGGTGATTGTTGGAACATACAACACTCTGCTTAGTAAATTCTGATTACCATCACTTGTTTTGACATTGCCTACTTTAACCACTGAATGTTTAGTATCATCACCTGTCTGTACTTGGTGCTTGCCTTTGGGTTCTTCCAAATCAGAGAGTAAGGCAACATTTCCAGCTACATGGTTAGAGCAACCTGAATCAATATAGAACAAATGATCATCATTGATACCTGATTTAGATTTCATGTTCATAATCAACAAGGAATCATCTTGATCCTCTGCATAATTGTTGTAATCCTTTCTGTTCCTGTATCCACCTTGATAATTGCCATTGTGATTGTAGCTATTGTTGTAATTATTGTTGTAGCCATGGTAGCCTTAAGATTGATTGAATCTGCCTCTACCTTGAGAGTATCCTCCTCTTTGGTGACCTCTTCCTCTTTGATTCTTGTAGTTTTTGTAGCATTCATCTGTAGTATGGTTAGACAAACCACAAATATTGCATGGAGATTGATTGTAGGGTCTCCCCCTACCTGACTTACCTCCTCTGCCCCTACCTCTAGATGATCTACCTCTCCCTGCATAGTTTGCTTGGGAGGTAGAGCCTTCTTCATCTATCTTCTTGCTTTTACCCTTGTCTTTAGACTTCTTATCAGTATATAGGGCAGAGGGATTGTTACCTTTTGATTGTTCTCCATTCTTTGTGATCTTTGCTTCATGTGTAAATAGTTGTCCAATCAGAGTTGTTAGATCAGGTGCTTGGATGTCCATGTATAAGTCCATTGCAGTGGTGAAGCTCTCCCACTTGTCATCTGCCTTTAGTCCATTGATCACTTGTCTGACTATTTGCTCTTCCTCAATTTCTTCTCCAACACTTGCAAGTTGATCTGCAATGTCTTTGACTTTGGTGAAAAAATCTGAGACACATTGTTTTGATTGCTTCCTAAGAGTTGTAAACTCAATCCATAGCTGATTCTTTCTAGCCCTTGTGCTTGATGAAAAGTATGTTGACAAGGTTTCCCAAGTCTCTTGGGAAGTCTTACAGTTCCTCACATGAGGTAGAAGGAAATCAGAGATAGAGTTTAGAAGATATGACCTTGCCAAAGCATCTTTAGCACACCATTGGTTGAGTCTCTCATGTTCATCCTTTGTAGGTAGGCCTTTGGTTTTGAATGAGGGCAACTCCTCATCTCCTGATATGTATCCATACAAGCTTCTCCCTTGTAGATAGGTCTTCATTCTAGATGACCAAGCCTGGTAATTATTTCTATCCAATTTGTCAATGAAGGAAGGGAAACCATCACCCATAATTACCTTATTTGCTCTGATACCACTGTTGAAAGTGATGGCTCGGTACAATCAGAAGATCAAGTTGGTGCTGCAAATCCTGCTTCACACCTGCCCTTCTTTCTCTTCAGATATGGTTAGGAGACTCCTTGAGCTTCCAAATGACACCAAGAAACTATATATGTGCTTTACAAATCAATTCTGTAATGACCAAATCAAAACAGATGATTTTGAACATTCACAAGTCCAAAAACTTTCTATTCCTGTAATGACACCTGCTCAGTCTTAAGCTTAGTGTGTCCAGCACACTTACAATTGGATTAATTCCTTCTGGGAGTATTAAATTAACTTAACAAGCTACCATTAGCAAGTTAAATCACTCCAATTAACAAACTATGCACTGAGAATGATCTTTAGCAAAATCAGAGACACCCCCGACTTTTTAGGAACAACATAGAAAAATACCAGTGACTGTCTCGACTGAGTTTTCTCCCAATTGGCGGAATAGAATGACTTGAAATTTTGTAGTGTTGTAGAATGCTTTGAGCTGGTTCCAATGAGCTTTGAATCATCCAATTTGGTTCAGTAAATCTTGAGATATGCCTCTCTGAAGTTGACAGACTTGAGGTAGATGACTCAGAAAAAACCAGAGATAATGACTATAAGTATATGTATTGAATCTATCAAATGTACATTCCCATTGGCCTATAGAGTGATGCCCAATGGTACTCAAAGGTGTAGGCTAAAGAGTAGCTCTCACAGACTCAATGATTTGCTTGGATTTGCCTCGGGAAGAGTGTAACAAGACCCGCGACTTTTCCATTGTCTTTTATAAGAGTTTTGAAGAAATTTGAATTTCAAATTCAAATGTAGGCTCCCTCAAATCTCTCAACTAACATATGGAGATATTCTCTCCATTCATTCCTTCCAAATTTCACAACTTTTGAAGGTGGGTGAGATTACAAGAAGTGAGTTAAGTCATATTGACTTTTACATTGGATAAAAGGTAATAATTAATTAGGCAACGGTTCCTATGGTTCAAGGTTCATGTGAATACATCCTTCAAGGGTCCAAACTTTAGCTTTCCAAGGTTCCAATTGTCCAAGCTTTATGTTGAGTCTTCAAGGCACAAAACAAAGCCAAGTGTGAAGGCTTGTTTGTACCAACAGATCCAGAATCAACCACTCCAAGACCGCCTTTAGAGCTATTGTGGGACCTCATCCCGGCCTTCTCATTGATCATGGCTGTCAAATCATTCCGCAGGGCCAAATCTTTCGACTTCTCGGAATCCCCTTGGGGTTTGGCGTCTCTATGGAACAACGATGGAACTGGGTGCTGGCCAAACTCGAAAACAAGCTTAACTATTGGAGAGGTATGCAAATCAATCTCGCTAGGCGTGCGATGGTTATCAACACGTTCCTCCTCTTTTCTACCATCTATTTCCTGTCATGCTGGAGACCGAATGAGCAAGGCCTGTCCAAACTGAATAGTATTTGTAGAAACTTTCTTTGGACGGGTGATCATAACAGAAGGGGGGTGCCTAAAATCAAATGGGCCATCTGCACTAGCCCTAGAGATAACGGGGGGCTTGGTATCCTGGACATTGGGTGTATGGCTAACAAATTGGCAGCCAAATGGATGATTAAGGCTTGGTGCAATAAGGAGGCCTCGTGGGCCAAGCTGATCTTCAGAAACAAGAATGAGTTGGCTCTCATGGGGTTCCCAAACTGGAAGAATCTTGACATTTTAACCCTGCTATTCTCCCCGATCCCCGTCTTCCCAAAAGGCTCCAATCTCGTGTGCTCCCTTTGGAAGGGCTGGAATAAAGTCAAAAGCTTCACAAGAATTAGTGAGGACTGGAAGTGGGCGGTAGGTATCAGACAAAACGACTCTATCTGGTTTCCGATACATGGCATCCGGAGTGTGGAGTCTTGGAACATTCAAAATGCCAAGAAGTTATGGAACAAAGGCTTCAAAAAATGGAAACACCTCTGGAAACATGACACCAACAGCTGGACCAACTTCGAGGATATTGACCCTGGCATCAACATCTCGTACGAAGAATGGAACACTTTGCAAAGCAGGTGTCTCGCATGGGATCGTCACAAGACTCGCCTTCTCATGGGACACGACACACCAAACTCACTTGGTCTCAAATGGCACAATGGGAATAGCCTATTCAAAATCCCGAACATCAAAGAAACGATTGACCATCAGATCAACCTCAACAAGAAGTGGTGCCTGTCTTGGACGCGGCTTCGGTGGGACATGAAGTTCATGGGTATCTGGCACCCCCTTATAGAATTTAAGAAGTCTGTCCTCTTATGGCAAATTCTTCATCGAGGAATTTGGACCAACCATAAGGCTAGCAAACTTTGTGGGATCCCTCCTTGGTGCAAACGCTGCCACCGGTCTATTGAAGATGTCCCACACATCTTCTTTACTTGCCCCAACTCCAACAGAATCTGGCAGACAGTTGGAATGAAAATCAGACTTCAAAATCAGCTTAGTTGGAAACAAGTCCTTTTGGGAGAAGCGATTGGCTGCTCCGCGGCACTCTGGAACGCCATCAGAGGGGAAGTCCTGTGGAAAATATGGTGGGAAAGATGTGCTCTCAACTTCGGTGATCCCCCCAGGGAGTGGTCGATTGAGAAATCACTATTCCTCCTTGGCAAAAGGATTGTTAATAGTAAGAAATCCCCCCCCTTCAGGCACCATCAAGTCCTCCTTTTGATCAACAACAAGCTCAAACCCAAATGGGCCCCGCATGAGGGCGATGAGAGGGTGATTAACCTTCTTTGTAATGCAACCTAGGCTCTATACAAGCTTCCCCTGCTTTGTGGGACTCAGGGGGTCCCGTGGGCACTAGTTCCCTTCTATTGTACTTTTGTTTCTTTATTTAATTCAAGTCCGGGAGAGTAGGCTAATGCCGAACTTCCTTTATATTAAGAAAAAGTATTTAAACATGTATGTATGTATTATTTTATGTATGTATGTCTATATATATGTATTTCTGTATGCTGAAATTTCCTTCATTATATATAATGCCATTTGGTGAAAATTAAATTTGGAAAAAATTCCCCTGAATATGGAACTAAAATAAAAAACACCATAAGGAGTGCAAGCCTTTTCGCAAGCAAGGCCGATAGCCCGAAATGAAAGCCAGTAAGGCTATAAATAGAAATGGCATGCATGCCATAAAACCATCTATGCAGCTTTCCTTTTCAATGTGCAAAAACACAATCCAGTTGCAAAATACCATTCTACGTGCAAAAATAGACATTCCACTTGTGAAAATATACATTCTACTACTGAAAAAACATTACATTGTATGTGTACATGTGTGAATGTATATGTATATGTATGTATATGTATTTGTATGTGTACATGTGTGAATGTATATGTATATGTATGTATATGTATTTGTATGTGTGTATGTATGTATATATGTATGTGTCTGTATATGTAGTTGTGTATATATTTATGCATGTATATATGTATGTGTGTATCTATGTATGCATTTGTGTGAATATGTATGTTTATGTTTATGCATGTGTGTGTATATGTATGTTTATGTTTATGCATGTGTGTGTATGTATGTATGTGTGTATGTGTGAATATATGTGTGTATGTATGTTTCTGTATATGTATGCATGTATGTAGGTTCGTGTATGTATGTGTGTGTATTTATGTGTCTGTACACACGCACACACACATACATATAGTAATTATTATTTATACATGTATATATGTAAGTATGTATGTATATAAGTAGGTATGTACGTATATAAGTAAGAATGTATGCATGTAAGTACGTATGTATGAATGTAAATATGTATGTATATATGTAAGTAGATATTTAAGTAAGCATGCATGTGTGTGTATGAATGTTTGTATGTGTGTGTGCATATGAATGTGTGTGTATGTATGTATGTATGTGTGTGTATGTGTGAAGATCTGTGTGTGTATGTATGTTTGTGTATATGTATGCATGTATGTAGGAGTGTCTATTTATGCGTCTCTACACACACAGATACGTATGCACATACATACATACACACACACATATATATATATATATATATATATATATATATATATATATATATATATATATATATATATATATATATATATATATATATGTGTGTGTGTGTGTGGGAATCTAATTATGTATGTATGGATTTATGCATATATATATATATATATATATATATATATATATATATATATATATATATATGTGTGTGTGTGTGTGTGTGTGGGGGGGGGGGGGGTGAATGTAACTATGTATGTATGAATTCATGAATGTATGTATGTATATAGGTAGGTATGTATGTATATAAGTAAGAATGCATGTACGTAAGTACGTATGTATGAATGTAAATCTGTATGTATGTAAGTAAATATTTAAGTATGTATGTGTGTGTATATGTGAAGTAACCTTAAGCCCAGGAAAAAGTGCTTATAAACTAAATTTTTTTCAATTTCCCGTATCTTTTTTCCCATTCATACTTTCTTCCCCTTCTACCCTCAGGCAACTTCTTGTTACTCTCTTTTAGCTCAAATTTTCCTTCTTCTCACTCACTCTCAAGCACTCAACCTCAAGCCTATTTTCACTATCTCCCTCTTTTTCACACTCTTGCAAATGCACACATAGTCCAACCCCTTACAATTCTTATTATGAGAAACCTTCACCTTTACTCCCACTCTTCTCCCCTATTCACATTCACTCTTGCCCCTCTTTCTCTCTCTCTCTCTCAATATTCACTTCTTCATGAAACCAACTTCCTATCATTCTCCTTTCTTTTCCTATCATTCTCCTTTCTTCCTTTCCTTTCTCCCATCACACACTAACACCAAGCACTAACACTTAGTCATTGCCTTTTTTAGATACACTAACCAAGCTATGAGAGCCGTATGCGGTAAAGGACCTTGCATCTTGTTGGGTTGCTCACAAGGTTAATTTCCTTTAGACTAGGCTCCATCACAAGCATACTGGATATCTAAAGTTTATTATAGCTTTAAGTCATTAATCACCTCAAACAAAGTTTAAAAATGATGGATTCTACCTTATGAAACATTTTTCCTATCAACTTGATGCTACACATAGCTGAGTCCATATACAATCTCTTTTTCTAAGAATTCCTCATTTGATCATCGAGTGAAGATCAATTATTAGAATTTGCAAGATAAATTAAGAATGGTTACCACCGATTTCTTTCATGCATGCATTGATAATAATTGACAAGGATGGGTGCAAAGCATGTACTTTCTGAGAATGTATGGGTATTCCATTGGACACTCAATAAAGTAACACATCCATGTTCACTAAAGAGAACCAAGTATGTTTGATGATGGTCACAGGTGGATGAAGTAAACTGCAAAGAATTTTGTTCATCCATTGAGAATAGAGGGCAGCTCCAGACCCATGAGATTGTACACTACATGTATGTGCCTGCAAAAGTCTGGTACACAAAATGTATTCTTATGTCTCTTCCCAAAGCATTCTCACCTTATATAATCACATTGGTATATTTGCTTCAATCGCACTCTAGAGAAGTATCAGCCATGCGTGATACAAGAAAATTTAGAAAAAGAAAGTTTTCTTTCTTTTTCAAACATTGTTTCTTTATAAAAAGATCACTCTTGTAAGTTGAATATGCATGTCTTTTTGTGTCACTACCTAGATCTAAAGATATTGCAATACCTGTTAGCATTCTTGTTGGTATCCACCTTCTTGAATTTCAGGTCATCTGCATGCGAGTCTCAATTTCCTAGCTTTCAAGTGAATGAACCCAAGGTGTTGGTGTTTTATTATGATACGAGAAAATGCCTCAATTTAATCCCTTGTTTTACTATTCTCTACACCCCCATCTTGTTTAGTAGAAATAGCTTTCTACCTCTTTTGGTTCCTCATTAAAGTGCTAATGGTGTTCTTCGGGACTGTGCCCTCTACAAGGTGTATACAACATGAATAACTATTGGTGAATTTGTTTGAAGAACTGCATGCATGTAGAATACATTCATTAGCCTTGAAACTCTAACTTCATTCACTCCAGCCATTAGATGCAAACTTTTGGTAGATGTCTATGGTAGATGTGGCCCTTAATACACAGAGGCCTACTATATTCCACAATGTCATGACAACCTCCAAGCTCCATTTGATTCTTCCTATGTTGTTGCCTTAAAAAACTCCTTTCCCTTTGTTATAAGCTACTTGCTAAATTCCTTCCCAACCTAGGAAAGAACATCCTGGAGACTCATCAAAAGCATAGAACAACCATCAACACTCCAACTACAAGGACCCTTAGCATCCCCAATTAGTGTCCCACATTCCCCTCTTTCTCGATTGGTCGTTTTCACCTTAGATTGAATTAAATCGACTAATCATCATGCCTATAGAGCACCAAGGATGGAGAAGCTTCTAGCAAAGCATGGTTTTTTTCAAAAATATGATTAGAAGATGCTATGGTTGTAGGTTTCTTGAATTGGAGAGTCCTCGGGCTGCTATCTTTTAGAGGCCTTACTTGGCACATTTTTTATTGATTGAAGTATCCTATATGATACAAATTCATCCTTTGTCTTCATAGAGGATCTTTTCTATCTCTTTGTTGTGTGTCTTTGAATTGAGAGCTTAAAAGATTTGTTTTGTAAGTTCAAGATCCCCTCTATATGGTGCGTAGAGGCTTCATCTTTAATTTGTGTGATCTCATATGCCTTGGTTGATAGGAATAGAAGCAACTCTAAATAAAATGTGAAGACAACTATTGTATAATTCATAGGTTCAGAAGGTTAAATGTATGGATTCTAAATATTAAAATATAATGTACATTTGCCTTGCTTTAGCCCTTGAATTACCCTTAGAACATGCCTTGAACATTTGGGTTGAGCCCTTGGTTTTAGCCCTTAGGGAATTTAGTCATATGAACTCCCACTTGAATGGTTGGAACCTTGGGCTTAATTTATCCTAAGGTGTGGGAACCTTAGTCTTTGGAGAAGCTTCTCTAGGAGCCACCTTGTGTGTACATGAGAGAAGAATCCTCATTTGATTTAGAGGGCATGTGATCGGAAATTAGAAGGCATGTGATCTCCCTTGCGAAAGTCTCCACATGAGGGTCACTTGGCCAAACCCCAAGACTTGAAGTGGTTTTGCTAGTGGAATTCTTAGGTAGGAGATGTGTCTATCACTAAGGATCAAGAAGAAAATGGAGATATAGTACCTTTGGTACTTTCACCATCATTTAATTAATAAAGTTTCTATTAACGTACTGCATGCATTTGATACATTATGTGATAGTGCATATAGTACTAACATGCATTCAATATTCATAAATCTCATTATAGATATGAATGATAAGATATTTATTGAATATGTAAGCATAATGGAGCTTCATATATCATTGCAAGTATGCCTTTAAGCATCCTTAGAGGTTTTGTAAGGTTGAATTCAGTGTTGGGCATCCAAATAAGTATGAGGATACCTCAAAAAGAATATTACAAATTTGGATTTCATGATGGTTCAAGCTTGCAACCTCAAGTACAAAGTATCCCACCAAGAGAAGCCTCACCTTACAAGGGGTCAAAGGAAGAACGTAGCTTTGATGGAAGTAAGTGTTACTTTCAAATTTTTTCTTTCATATTTGTTTTGCCATGCTAGAACAATGCATTTAAGAATGCATTTCAAATGAAGTAGGTGAAGTCCTATTGCACATTAAATGCTGCATGAAATTGTGCATTTAAATGATGCACTAGAGGCATACTTGAATAGAAAAATGTTTCTCATTAGCATGAAACGGGCTTACCTTTGAAAGACGATGAGGTATTCAGTATAACACTTTCATCACAAGCATAACATGAATTGAAATTGTGACCATATATTCTTGCATTTAATGGAGTTCCAAAAGTAAACTCCATGCATGCTTTAGAGAGCGGTTCAATTTTTGAATCCCACGCATGCTCACCATCTTCATAAATGAGTTGATTCATGAATGCATGGGTTTATTGGATGAGACAAAGACAAGTTTAAGGTTAAGATAGGAAAAGGCTTCTTGATATGAAGTCAAGAGCATAAAAGCTTAATGGTACTTGCTAGTTATGTGAATCAACAATCATTAAATTTTATGATTTCTATATGTTGGCTTAATCCAAAAGCCAAAAACTTTTAACACAAATAGAAAAACTTTAAGCTTTGAGTCTTATTTATGGACTCTTAAGTTCCAGAAATACCAATGGCAGACGTGATCAACAAGGCCAATGAATTGGGCGACAAATCATGCAATGTTTCTCTTTTTATTTAGTCATAAGAAGAATGTGCATTCAAGAGAAAAACTAAAAACCTATGCACATTCATGGGTTAATCTTTCATAATCATGAAAGATGTTATGAAGTTCACAAACCTTCAAAACTTTAATGTCTCATCATTGAGGGCAATGATGACACTAAAAAGGGGAAGAGAATGCCATAGAGTGAAGAGTTAGCACAAAAAATGGTTAAACGATTTCAGCCTTTCAAAGTGTTCATTTCCTACCCAATAAAGTTTCTTCCTTTATTCACAAGTAATATGATCCATGTGGAGCTTTAACAGAGTTGCTTTAGGAGTATACTTTTGGAGAAAAAGAAAAGTAAATGGTTGTAAGATACCCTATGAACCACCACTCCAAAATATATTCTATGAATAAACAAAAAATTTCCAATGTGGTTAAGAATATGACCATTTTGCTAAGTCAATGATCGGCCTATTACTATATCCTTTAAGGTAGATGCACAACTATCTCGAACGATAAAATATCTAGTACGTAAATACTAGCTCTATTATCATATTACATAGACAAGGATACTTACTGCATCATATTAAAGAAATAGTTATATGAAGCCTCAATCTTCGAAGTCTTATAAAAAATAAATGAAGACTTAGTAAGGGCACAGAATTACAACTTTTTTCATGATACTTTGAGAAACAAAGTTTCCATGACAAGACTAATATAGAAAAACTCTTCTTGGTAAGTTATCCCTAAGTAAGAGCTAAAGTTGTCTGAAATAAGGTGAGATTTTGAACCAGATGGTATGGGACATCTAGGTTTACAATATCACTTCTGTGGGTCTATTTGCTGGTGCAAATCCAACCCTTCACATTTGGCTAGATCTTGAAGAAGAGTTTGATGGATCATTTGAACCATAGCTTGTATTATTTTAATGATTTACCATTGTAAAAAAGGTTTATACCTTTGAGAAATCTTGTAAAAGGCTACAAACTCGTGGAAGTAGATAGAACATGAGTTACGAATTTGGATTGAGAGAATATCTCCTAGATTAATGGGATCACTTTTTAGTGACACCCAAACTTGAATTCAAATTCAAATTTGGAAGAAGATAATTATAAAAGGACCTTGTAATCTCGTGGCCTATGTGCCCCCATTTTTTATATTATTGATGATCTATTGTAGAGTCTAAGTAGCTTACACCTTATCTCACTTAGATCACTATCATTGGGCCTCATCTCTATGCCAATGATCATGCATAACATTTTTCTATAATACATTTACATCATTGAGTTTATCTGGCTACTTCTGTGCTATGTCCACTCAGTACAGTGAACTTTGTATGCATTTAAATATCTTAAAAATATTTATGCATTTGGACAAATGCCCAACAATTTCATTTGTTCAAAACAAACAATCACCTCCTCAGTACATCCTTGATTGATGTATCCTAAAATCATTGAAGTCCAACATCTATAGTTCTGATTTTGTTTAGAACATCAATTGCCTTTGTAAAGAGGTCACACTTTGCATACATATCAATGAATGCACTCCAAAAACAAGGGTCCTTTTCCAATAGCCCATACTTCTCTATTTCTCGATGCAAGTCTTGGCCCTTATCTATTACTCCCAAGTTCGTACAAGCATTCAACAATCGATGAATCCAAGAAACTATATCCTTATATGATACATTATCAAAGAGTTTTTGTTCTTCTATAAGGTAACCACATGTGATTGTAGTTTATTACCATTGAAAAACATCTCTCGTTTGCAACATACCTAGAATCATACCTTTACTCTATAAAGTTGAAAGATCTTAGTGTTGAAAGATCAACAGTTCATTCAAGTAACAATATGTATGTGTATATGTATGTATTTATACATGTATGTATGTATGTATGTATGTATGTCTGTATGTATGTATGTATGTATGTATGTATGTATGTATATGTATGTGTTTTTATGTATATGTATGTGTGTATGTATATGTGTATGTATATGTATATGTATATGTATATTTATATGTATATGTATATGTATACCTATATGTAAATTTATATAGATATGTACATCTATACATATATGTAAAGGTATATGTTTATTTATGTATATATATATATATATATATATATATATATATATATATATATATATATATATATATATATATATATATATATATATGTATGTATGTATATGTATATGTATATGTATATGTATATGTCTATGTATATCTATATCTATATCTATATATAAATCTATACAAATATGTACATCTATACATATATGTTTAGGTATATGTATACTTATGTGTATATGTATGTGTACATGTATATGTATATGTATATGTATATGTATATGTATATGTATATGTATATGTATATGTATATGTATATGTGTAGGTATATGTATATGTATATGTATATATATATGTATATGTATATGTCTGTATATGAATATGTATATGTATATATATATATATATACATATACAAATATCTATATGTAAATCTATACAAATATGTACATCTATACATATATGTTTAGGTATATGTATACTTATGTGTATATGTATGTGTACATGTATATGTATATGTATATGTATATGTATATGTATATGTATATGTATATGTATATGTATATGTATATGTGTAGGTATATGTATATGTATATGTATATATATATGTATATGCATATGTCTGTATATGAATATGTATATGTATATATATATATATATATATATATATATATATATATATATATATATATATATATATATATATATATATATATATATATATATATATATGTGTGTGTGTGTGTGTGTGTGTGTGTGTGTGTGCGTGGAAAGCATTGATTGAAGAAAAATTATGATTTGTGGAATTTGACATGGACTATAGATGGTTTTCTAGGATAGGGTTTATGTTTAGGTAATGAAATAATTTATGTATTTAATATATTTGCATTCATATGTGAGTTAAGATAATTATACTTTTTATTATCCATGAGTGCAAGAATTTCACCTAAGGGATATAAATCTTGTCGTTGTTGTGGTGATTTTTTGAAATCTGTTTATAGTAAAAATCTCAATAAAAAATTTTATCTTTGACAATGACTGTTCTTGTATAAATATCATTCATTAGGATGCAAAAGAGAACCAATACATTTTAATGGAAAGATTGGAAAGGGTGAGTGTCCAAAACCAATGGCACTAATGGATTGGTATATGAAAGAGATAGAATGGTCTCTTGTAGATCCACAATCAGAAATAAGTATACGAAATCATTATCACCACACTTAAGGCCACATACATACATTATATGGACAAAGAAAAGAACGCATATGAAGCTTGGAAAATATTGGAGAACATCTTTGGTGCTCACTAAAGGCACAATAAAATGACTCTCAAAGTGAAATAGGATGAGAATCATAGTAGCCCAATGCCATTTGCTTCAATGTTTAGTGCCCAAAGAAGACTAAATAACAATACTTTGGAAGTCGCTCCCCAACTCCTTTGTAAATATAGTTACTATCTTGAAAGAGAAGGAACCTATTCAAACCCTAGACGATGTAATAAACTCCTTACAAAAGAAGAGAAAAGGATAAAGAAACCAAAACGTCCTAGGTATATGCTACTAGATATAGCCAAAATGTGTAGCATATGCGGATAGACTAATCATATGGCCAAAGATTTCTTAAGCACAGAATGCACTTTTTGTGGCAGCACAAGAAATTTACCAAGAAATTGCTTTAGAAGACCAAAAGAATTCAACAAGGGGACAAGCTACTTGGAACGGACTTAAGATTCATTGACAAAAACTAGAACAATGTTATAAATACCTTATATGGTAACTACTATTATAAATGCCAATGTGTCCTGCCCAATGTGGCATTTGACCATGTAACTTTTTCTCCTATGCTAGGAAAGGGGGGGGGGGGGGGGGGGGGGGATTGTAATCTCCTCTGACAAACGTAAGCCTTGTCTTTTTTTCAGGTAACAACCTTCCTTTTTATTTGAGATAATTCCTTTTCCCTTTGATAGAACATCGCAAAGCCATGTGCATCACCAGCTTACATTTACTATCTTTAATGACCAGCCATGTACATATGTACTTCGTTCTCTCTCTCTCTCTCTCTCATCTCCATGTTGTGTGTGCAACCAATGCTCACGGCACTTGCATATCTGCCATATCGGAGGTATCAATTAACAAAATCCCATAACATTTTGCATTCTATTGATTGAAATTTGCATGCAATGAATAGTGATATGAAAGTATATTTGGATCGGATTTGTGATTTTCTCCTGTTTGATAGGTTAATTTCTACTGGAATTTTGTGATTATTGCATTGTGGGTACATGGTCACATTCTACCACGATAACGTTGAAAATGTCATGCCACGCCATTTCTGTAAATAAGTACCATTAGTGTTGTGTATAAAATATATTAAAATATTATCTTAACTATAAGCCTTTCTAACTGGTGCATCCTTTGGATTTTCTCTTTGGTCCACCTTCTTAATCGCCAATAATATACCTCAAAAGAGTAAGTTTTTGTTGTGGCTAAATATTTGAAAAATATATGTGGCTAAACATGATAGGTATTAATTTTTGGTCAGGTTTTGTTTTTTAATTTTTTGGGGAGACCATTTGAAATATTGCAAGGACTATGGTAATAATTTAAAGGTCAATTTAATTTATTAGTTATGTTGCACTATTTAAAATGATAATGGCGCAATGGTTTATATAGTTAAACGATCATCTCTGATGACCACTAAGGGGCATCCCGCAAAGGAAAACAGCCTATGGAGTTACCCTGGAAAAGCCCCCATAAGAACCGACTTCTAAGTCGGGATCAGATCCCAGCGAAAAAGAAAGACGAAGCCAAGAGAAGAAAGGACAAAGCTCCCTCCCGCAAAGAGGGATCAATACAAAAATGATTGTCATCTCGCTAAATGCTAGAGGGCTAACCAACCCCTCAAGAGCGACCATCATTGGTCAATGGCTTCGCGACATTAGCTTAAACCCAGACTTTATATGTATTCAAGTGATTAAAATTGACGGAGAAGACCTCCAGAAACGGCTCAAACAGGTCTCCTCGGCCCATGTGTGGATCCCAACGAAGCACCAGCGGGGGTCTGGAGGAACGGTTATCGGTGTTAAACAACTCTGGTTTGAAAAGCTTGAGAACTCCATTGAAGATGTAAGTCACCGTTGGATTGCTGTTTCTTTTGGTGCTCCTCTTTGTGTTACTATGGTTTCTTTGTACGCCCCTAACGGGGATTTGGAGAGACTGAACACTTGGGCTTCCTTAGACTCGCTTCCCCACAACGTGCTTATATGTGGAGACTTCAACATGGTGGAGGACCCTATGGACAGATGGATGGGCAAGGGCAGGGTCATCAACAGTCGGGAGAAAGAAACGTGGGACATGACCAAACTCCACTTGGATTTGGTTGAATTCAAAGACTCGAGTGGCTTTTCTTGGTCGAATCTCCAAGCGGGCGAGGACCTGAGGAAAGCTAGACTCGATAGATGCTACATCTCTCAGAGTTTTACTCATCAGTGGGGCCACCCTACCATCACACAACGCACTGACCTCACTATCTCTGATCACTACCCGATCGTTATCACTTTTCAACCTTCCAACAAGATCCGCAAGGCTCCGTGGTTCCATGCCAACGCAACCACCTTCTCTCTCCCCTCCGTCCATCAAGAGATTGCCGATGTGTGGAAGGTGGCGTTCGCCTCTGGCTTGGCCCCAGCCAAGTGCTGGAGAAGTGCGGTCGACAAGTCTCGTAAGATCATGATCAGAACTAAGAAGATGCTCGAGACTGTGCGGCGGGCTCGTAGGGAAGCTCTCTACCACAGACTCTGGCGGCTCGAGGAGGAAGTGAACAAAGGAAAACACCAAGCCCAGAAAGGTCTCCGAAAAATCAGAGCAGTGTTGAGATACGAGGAAGAAATACAAAGGAAAAACTTGCAAATCTTCTTCAAGGAGTGGTGGGCTGGCAAAGCCGACAAACCCACCAAAGAGATGTGCCGTATCCTTAAAAGGAAACACAACAGAGAATCGATCCCCCTACTGCTAGATCCACATGGCAATGTATGCAATTCGGAAGAAGATAATTTAGGCATCATCGAAGGGCACTTCACGAGACTCCTGGGAACCTCGAACCCCCTCTCCCACCATAGAAGAGACTGTATGGCTGCCATTTCTAGGGTTTCCCCCCGGAGAATACCACCCAACCTCCACTCCCTGCTTCATGCCCCTATCTCTGAATCAGAAATCATTGAGGTCATTGATGCCCTCCCTCTCGGTAAAATCCCGGGACCCGACGGACTCACTAACGAGTTCTTTAAATCCTTCAAGCTGGTGGTTGCCACCCCTCTTCGGATGGTTTGGCAAGAAGCGCTAAAGTTTGGTGCTCTTCCTTCTTGCCTAAATAATGGAATTATCAAGTTGATACACAAGAAGGGGGAAAAGAACAGAATCGAGAACTGGCGGCCAATTACGATGCTCCAAACAGGATACAAGATCATTGCCAAAGTCATCGCCAACAGACTCTCGTGCCACCTGAGATCTTGGCTTAGTGAGGACCAAAAAGGTTTCATCAAAGGCAGGTCTATCCTGGAAACCATTATGGATATTTGGGAAGGTATTCAATTTGCAAATGAGTCTAACCAAGATGTGGTTTTCCTCAAGATCGACTTTGACAAAGCCTACGACAGGCTAGAATGGGACTATATTCTGCAGTCGCTCCAAGATCTCGAATGTAGTCAGAAATTCACCAAGATGATCGCGACCCTTCTCGGAAACGCAACGACCCAAATTAACGTTAACGGCAAACTTTCGAAGGCGATCCATCTTAAAAGATCTATTAGACAAGGGTGCCCTCTGGCCCCCCTTCTTTTTGTCATCGCCACTGAGGGGCTGAGCAGACTTGTGGCTCATCAGGTGGAGGCTGGCAATATCAAAGGCCTCCGGCTGCCTCACGGCCACAGTCAAATCATCATGAGACTTTTTGCCGATGATATGAACGCGTTCGTTCACAATGATAATACCAGCCTGGAGACTTTCTGGAGGTGTCTTGCTACCTTTTGTGATGCCTCTGGATCCAAAATCAACCACTCTAAGACCGCCTTTAGGGCTATTGTGGGACATCACCCTGGCCTTTTCATTGATCATGGTTGTCAAATCATTCCGCAGGGCCAAATCTTTCGACTTCTTGGAATCCCCTTGGGGTTTGGCGTCTCTATGGAGCAGCGATGGAACTGGGTGCTGGCCAAACTCGAAAACAAGATTAACTATTGGAGAGGTATGCAAATCAATCTCGCTGGACGTGCGATGGTTATCAACACGTTCCTCCTCTCTTCTACCATCTATTTCCTTTCTTGTTGGAGACCGAATGAGCAAGGCCTGTCCAAACTGAATAGTATTTGTAGAAACTTTCTTTGGACGGGCGATCATAACAGAAGGGGGGTGCCTAAAATCAAATGGGCCATCTGCACTAGCCCTAGAGATAGCGGGGGGCTTGGTATCCTGGACATTGGGTGTATGGCTAACAAACTGGCAGCCAAATGGATGATTAAGGCTTGGTGCAATAGGGAGGCCTCGTGGGCCAAGCTGATCTTCAGAAACAAGAATGAGTTGGCCCTCATGGGGTTCCCGAACTGGAAGAATCTTGACATCATGACCCTGCTATTCTCCCCGATCCCCGTCTTCCCAAAAGGCTCCAATCTCGTGTGCTCCCTTTGGAAGGGCTGGAATAAAGTCAAAAGCTTCACAAGAATTAGTGAGGACTGGAAGTGGGCGGCCGGAATCAGACAAAACGACTCTATCTGGTTTCCGATACATGGCATCCGGAGTGTGGAGTTGTGGAACATTCAAAATGCCAAGAAGTTATGGAACAAAGGATTCAAAAAATGGAAACACCTCTGGAAACATGACACCAACAGCTGGATCAACTTCGAGGATATTGACCCTCGCATAAACATCTCCTACGAAGAATGGAACACTTTGCAAAGCAGATGCCTCGCTTGGGATCGTCACAAGACTCGCCTTCTCATGGGACACGACACACCGAACTCGCTTGGTCTCAAATGGCACAATGGAAATAGCCTACTCAAAATCCCGAACATCAAAGAAACGGCTGACCTCCGGAACAGCCTCAACAAGAAGTGGTGCCTGTCTTGGACGCGGCTTCGGTGGGACATGAAATTCATGGGTATCTGGCACCCCCTTATAGAGATTAAGAAGTCTGTCCTCTTATGGCAAATTCTTCATCGAGGAATTTGGACCAACCATAAGGCTAGCAAACTTTGTGGGATCCCTCCTTGGTGCAAACGCTGCCACCGTGCTATCGAAGATGTCCCACACATCTTCCTTACTTGCCCCAACTCCTACAGAATCTGGCAGACGGTTGGAATGAAAATCAGACTACAAAAACAACTTAGTTGGAAACAAGTCCTTTTGGGAGAAGCGATCGGCTGCTCTGCGACACTCTGGAACGCCATCAGAGGGGAAGTCCTGTGGAAAATTTGGCGGGAGAGGTGTGCTCTCAACTTCGGCGATCCCCCCAGGGAGTGGTCGATTGAGAAATCACTATTCCTCCTTGGCAAAAGGATTGTTAACAGTAAGAAATCCCCCCCTTCAGGCACCATCAAGTCCTCCTTTTGATCAACAACAAGCTCAAACCCAAGTGGGCCCCGCATGAGGGCGATGAGAGGGTGATTAACCTTCTCTGTAATGCAACCTAGGATTCAATCAAGCTTCCCCTGCTTTGTGGGATTTGGGGGGTCCCATGGGCACTAGTCCCCTTCTATTGTACCTTTGTTTCTTAATTTAATTCAAGTCCGGGAGAGTAGGCTATTGCCGAACTTCCTTTATATTAAAAAAGTTTTAGTTTTTTTAACAAGATACCTCTTTTTTATTACTTAGTATGAGTGTGAACCATTTACAATCCATTGTTACTTAGATACTATGGGGTTATTTTCCCATCATTCAATATTGGGTTGGCTTTTAGAGTGTGGTTGTTAAAAATGCTTTCAATGGTAACCATGTGTAATGGAATTTGAGACTGTAATGAATGGTTAACTAACTTACTCAAAGCCTCACTCACTAAGAAATAAAACTCACAACCTTACATACATATTACATAGTAATGGGATATGAAATTACATATTACATACATATTACATATATATTGCATAAATCATCAACAATTGTGTAAACCAAACATATGATAATGCTTGAAGGTTCGGCATAATGAAGGTGCTACGATGTTTGAGGGGGCCGGCCTTGGTCTTTTTAATTCTCGTGGCCAGAATGTGAAGGAAAAACTCAATGGAACATTTTTATAAAGAGCAACACCAAATTTTCTAGAGGATTCACTTCTAATCGTGTTCTAGCTAGCAAGGGAGTAGCCAATCGCCTCCCCCAATAAAACAGGTTTCCTATATATCCGATTTGCAAGCTTTAGAAGAGCATGTACTCCCTTCCATACGAAAGCAATCCTTGGGCACAATATAAAACAGGTGAGCAAGGTCATCACACCCTCGATGGCAATGTCTACATATCTATGTATGTATGTGTCTATACGTATCTATGTATGTATGTGTGTACCCATGTGTGTATGTATGTACGCATGTGTGTATATGTATGTTTTGTATGTATGCATGTGTGTATGTATGTATGTGTATGTACGTGTGTATATGTTTTTGTGCATGTACGTGTGTATGTATATAGGTATGTATCTGTGTATGTATGTACGTATGTATGCATGATGATATTATCCTTTATCGTATATAATGCCATATAAAAACAATATTTTCGGTAGCATTCCCCCTAAATATGGAACAAAAAAGAATTAACATAAAGGCATGAAGGCCTACTTACAAACAAGGCATGATGGTCATAGCAAAATTCATATATGGGGAACAAAAAATAATTCAAAAAAAACCTTTCTTCCACATAAAAAATAACAATTTGCTTGGAAAAAAACATACTACTTGAAAAATAACAATTGCGTACATGTATGCATGTAGTTATGTATGTGTTTGATTGCATGCACGCTGTTTCTTCCGACACTCGAAGTTGTATTTATTTATTTATGCACCTTTAGAATTCCCTGGGAAAATCAACCGCTTACTTGTTGCATTTTTTTGTAAGTGTTATAAAGAGATGCTTCGAGAGAAACAGAAGAATAGGACAAGGAGAGAGAAATAGAGAGTGCACTCAAGGTTTTTGAAGGTGATGAAAAAAGTTGCAAGAGGCTTCTTCTTGTCACATTCAGATGCAAGTGGCTTTTGAAGGTGCAAGAAACTTTTGAAGCAGCAAAGTTGCAAGTATAAGGTGTGGAAGGATAGAAAGCCAAGGAGGAATCAATGAGACAATAAGAAAAAAGACCTTGGGATTAAGGTGTGGTCCTAGGTCTCTTGGATTCTATTTGGATGGAGCAAGTGGGAGAAAAGCAAACAGTGTTGTGAAGGCACGTTGGAGTCATCCTCAAGACAGATTCCCAACAAGATATAAAGCTTGAAGAGGATGAACTACACTCGATATCCATTGACAAAGAGTGGAGGTATTGGCAAGTTCCAATCAAAATGGTGGTGCCAATTCATCGAATTAAAAGAATGCAGTTTAATTGGTTTAGTGGAAGAATTGATGAGGGTCATGATGATCACGTTCATCTTTTTGATATGCAATATTGTTTGCTGGAAGGAAATGTAGCGATGCCAAGAAATGTCAGCGATGCCAGGAAATGTCAAGTGTTCTGGGCCACTTTTGGAGTTGAAGAAGTTCATTAATTAACTAAATTCACCTTAGATCATTTGCAATTTTTTAATATAAAGGAAGTTCGGCATAGCCTACTCTCCCGGACTTGAATTAAATTAAGAAACAAAGGTACAATAGAAGGGGACTAGCGCCCACGGGACCCCCCAAATCCCACAAAGCAGGGGAAACTAGTATGAGTTCTAGGTTGCATTACATAGAAGGTTGATCACCCTCTCATCGCCCTCATGCGGGGCCCACTTGGGTTTGAGCTTGTTGTTGATCAAAATGAGGACTTGATGATGCCTGAAGGGGGGGGATTTCTTACTGTTAACAATCCTTTTGCCAAGGAGGAAAAGTGACTTCTCAATCGACCATTCCCTTGGGGTATTGCCGAAGTTGAGAGCACACCTCTCCCGCCAGATTTTCCACAAGACTTCCCCTCTGATGGCGTTCCAGAGTGTCGCCGAGCAGCCGATCGCTTCTCCTAACAGGACTTGTTTCCAACTGAGCTGTTTTTGGAGTCTGATTTTCTTTCCGACCGTCTGCCAGATTCTGTAGGAGCTGGGGCAGGTAAGGAAGATGTGTGGGACATCTTCGATAGCCCGGTGACAGCGTTTGCACCAAGGGGGGGCCCCACAAATCTTGCTAGCCTTGTGGTTGGTCCAAATTCCACGATGCAGGACTTGCCAAAGGAGGACAGACTTCTTAATCTCGATCAGAGGGTGCCAGATACCCATGAATTTCATGTCCCAACGAAGCCGCGTCCAGGACAGGCACCACTTCTTGTTGAGACTGATCTGATGGTCAGTCGCTTCTTTGATGTTCGGGATTTTGAGTAGGTTATTTCCATTGTGCCATTTGAGGCCGAGCGAGTTCGGTTCATCGTGTCCCGTGAGCAAGCGAATCTTGTGACGGTCCCATGCGAGGCATCTGCTTTGTAAAGTGTTCCATTCTTCGTAGGAGATGTTATTGCAGGGATCAATATCCTCAAAATTTATCCAGCCGTTGGTGTCCTGCTTCCAGAGGTGTTTCCATTTTTTGAATCCTTTGTTCCATAAACTCTTGGCGTTTCGAATGTTCCACGGCTCCACACGCCGGATGCCATGTATCGGGAACCAGATAGAGTCGTTTTGTCTGATTCCGGCCGCCCACTTCCAGTCCTCACTAATTCTTGTGAAGCTTTTAACTTTATTCCAGCCCTTCCAAAGGGAGCACACGAGGTTGGAGCCTTTCGGGAAGACAGGGATCGGGGAGAATAGCAGGGTCATGATGTCGAGATTCTTCCAGTTTGGGAACCCCATGAGAGTCAACTCATCTTTGTTTCTGAAGATCAGCTTGGCCCACGAGGCCTCCCTGTTGCACCAAGCCTTAATCATCCACTTGGCCGCCAGTTTGTTAGCCATACACCCAATGTCCAGAATACCAAGCCCCCCGCAGTCTCTGGGGCTAGTGCAGATATCCCACTTGATTTTAGGCACCCCCCTTCTGTTGTGATCGCCCGTCCAAAGAAAGTTTCTACAGATACTACTCATTTTGGACATGCCTTGCTCGTTCGGTCTCCAGCAAGAAAGGAAATAAATGGTGGAAGAGAGGAGGAATGCGTTGCTAACCATCGCCCGCCCAGCAAGATTGATTTGCATACCTTTCCAATAGTTAAGCTTGTTTTCGATTTTGGCCAACACCCAGTTCCAACGCTGCTCCATAGAGACGCCGAACCCCAAGGGGATTCCCAGAATACGAAGGATTTGGCCCTGCGGAATGATTTGGCAGCCATGGTCAGTGAGAAGGTCAGGATGCTGTCCCCCAATGGCCCTAAAGGCGGTCTTAGAGTGGTTGATTTTGGAACCAGAAGCCTCACAAAAGGTAGCAAGACACCTCCAGAAAGTCTCCAGGCTGGTATTATCATTGTGAACGAACGCGTTCATATCATCGGCAAATAGTCTCATGATGATTTGATTGTGGTCGTGGGGCAGCCGGAGGCCTTTAATATTGCCATTCTCCACATGAAGCGCGACCAGTCTGCTCAGCCCCTCAGTGGCGATGGCAAAAAGAAGGGGGGCCAGGGGGCATCCTTGTCTAATAGATCTTCTAAGATGGATCGCCTTCGTTAGTTTGCCGTTCACGTTAATTTGTGTCGTTGCGTTTCCAAGAAGGGTCGCGATCATCTTGGTGAATTTCTGGCTGCATCCGAGATCTTGGAGAGACTGCAGAAGATAGTCCCATTCCAGTCTGTCATAGGCTTTGTCAAAATCGATCTTAAGGAAGACCACATCTTGTTTAGACTCATTTGCATATTGAATTCCTTCCCAAATATCCATAATGGTTTCCAAGATAGACCTGCCTTTGATGAAGCCTTTTTGGTCCTCACAAAGCCAAGTTCTCAGGTGGCACGAGAGTCTGTTGGCAATGACTTTGGCGATGATCTTGTATCCTGTTTGGAGCATCGTAATAGGTCGCCAGTTCTCGATTCTGTTCTTATGCTTATAAAACAGTGTTTTTATGACAATTTCAAAAAAACCATAGGTCAATTATTTATTACATTACAATATATGGCACAAAAACCAATCAAATGGTTGTGGATTATGCCTCACTATTCCGGAGTACCAAGCAATAGATTCTAAAAGATGAGAACCCTTTGGAGGTTTTGGTGTATAGTTGGTTTATGGATGATAAAAGAAAATTGATCCTTTCACACTCGATGGTACTAGAACGTTGTACCAAATCATAGATGCTATTGAACAATTGTATCAAAATCTAAAATCTTCCAATCCAATTTGGCAACATTCTCCGAAAGCTATAAATGTGATAACTTCAACTACTCTAGCAACATCTGATCCATATAGCCAATTATACTGTACAAAATGTAGAAAGGCAGATCATGTGGCAGCTACTTGTGCCTTGAATCAAGAATTTTGTAACATAATGACTCATAGTATGGAGCAATGTAGATATAATATAACCAACAATACTTAGTTAGAACTACAATATAAAGGTCTATGGCATTCACCACTATATGTGAATAATATTAATCGAAATGACTCAGCCAATCCTCAAGATAAGCAAGAACAAAGTTCTTTGAGAAATGTGGGCCAAGGTAGGATAAAATATGAAGAATAAGGGAGAGTATGAAAACCTTTTAATAAATCTTGTCTTAATGAACGAGAATATCAGAAACAAAGCAATGGACCACAATGTCAAGTTTTCCTAGAATTTGGACATATCCATGCGATTGTCTAGATACAGAGGTGTATGATAGATAGAAGCACGAAGCTAGAATTAAAGCTCCAATGACTACTGATATATCTCGGTAGTGATGTGTGTGAACATACTTGGATTGCCTTGGTGACTTTTTCCCTCTTTAGGAGGTTGTTTTCCCCAACTTGTATATACACCTATAAACCTAATGGGTCACTTATCTTTGTATTTTTCTTGGTGTTGTTCTCTATCAGAAGGCTTTTGGATGCTTGATTTACTTATGCATAACTCGGCTTGATATTCAATTTTTTGTCTCAGAGATGATCATGTTTATACATTGCCTAGGTGTCAAGCACTGGTAGGTAGTTAAGTGCATCTTTCACTGTAACTTGAGTGGTACTCAACTACTTAGATTGTTTTATCCCAAGGTGGCATCACTACCACTAGATTAACATGCTTTGTTTTGACTCTGATTGGACTGGTTGCTATCACACTCATGCGTCCACCAGTGGTTTTTGCTTCAAGCTCAATAGCTCATGCATATCTTCATTGAGAAAGAAGCAGCCTATTATGACCACCTCTAGTTGTGACGCTAATTATAGGGCAACTTTCATAACAACTGGAGTGTGTGTGGCTCACAAACCTTATGCTTGATTTGGGTGTTGGTCAGTCTTCTGCCACCACCATCTTCAGTGACAATCAGAGTACATTGGGAGTTGCGAGGAACCTTGTGTTCCATGCTTACACTAAGAAAATTGAGGTGCACTATCATTATATCAAGGAGAGGTTCTTTGCTCGAGAGATCATTTTTGCATATGTGCCCACACATCAGAATGTTATAGAGATTTTCAGAAAGGCTCTACCTCGAGAGAAGTTTAAAGCTTTGCGCAAAGCTTTGGGCTTACTGCCTTTTGTGGATTGATTCCACATAGCTTGGAACTTCCTTAAACATGAGTGTGAGCTCCTTGTTCAGTGCATCACTCCTAAGGGGGAAGTGTTGATATATTTTGATAGTAATGTCTATAAACACACTTGGACAACTTTCGCACTTTTTTCCCTCTTTAGGATGTTTTTTCCCTCAGCTTGTATATACACCTATAACCCTAACACGTCACTTATCTTTGTACCTTCTCTTGGTGATACATTCAATATTGTGTGTTGGGCTCCAAGCTTCTTCTTCTAGTTCTTTGTGCTCTTCATGTGCTTTCGTAGACAACAAACTCCAACAATGACTAATATGCTCACCTTAACTTTTGGAGATCCAGTACCTCAAGCGGTCACGTGATCACAAAAAATTCAAAATAGCATCGAGCCGATATTGCCTCTAGATATTACTACATAACATCAGGTATATGCTCAAGCGATGGGTTGGGCTAAGTAGGCTCTGATAAAATTTTTTCGCCCAAGCTCTTGTAGGCAAGAATAGGAAAGATTATATAATTGGGCATCAAAAGGGATTGATAACTATACGAAAGGAATTTGGGAAAACTCTCAACAAAATCCTATTATTCCTATCCATGCCCAAATTTCTTCCTCAACCATCCAATGCCCTACATCTAGAAATAAGGATATACGGAACTATGTTTCAGATCCTTGCAACGTTTTCTGTAAATCTACAATTCAATTACCTATTGTTGATTTGCTAGAATTGGTTCCTCGATTTCAGGACTCTTTATTGAAAGAAGCGTACAATCATGACAAGTAATATAGAAGAGGAGAAAGTCCAAGTAAATATTATATAAATAGCTCAAGATAGATTAGTGGATTATGTAGTGCCTTTCATTTCCGTCATGTATATAAGCAAGTATATTTTCAAAGTTTTAATTGATGGATGTTTCAGAGTAAGCATTGCAACTTTACCTATGTGTAGGCAATTGGGATGGATAGAAATTCATCTTGCACCATTTTTTATATGTATGGCTGATCAATCATGTGTTCAACCTATTGGACTTGTTAAAGATATATCCGTCAAAATAAAGGATATCCCTTTTAACATTATTTTTGTAGTAATTGAACTAATAGGAAAGAGCAATGATTATAGTTTTCTACTTTTGCAATCATGGTTAAAGTGGGAAAAATCTCAGCAAGATTGGTCATCTCAAGTTATCACCTTTAAGAAAGGACATAAAAGGTATTCTATCCCTTTAGATGATAAGCAACACTACTTAAGACTCAGCTTTCTTCTATTGTAGAACCACCACATATGCTAGCATGACTAGAAGAAGATGAAGAAAATCAATTTTTGGAAGCAAATAAAGGTTTATGGTTGGGGGTTTGTCACAATTTTAGCATGCGGTTCTGGTAACAATGGTAGTGCGACATGAAGCTTAGATTTTGCCATCCGGGGAGGAAATATCATGGCATTTAAAAAAGGATATTTTCACCCAAACCAGTATTCACATTCATGAAGATCTAGTAAAATATGTCAATCTAGGATCTAAAAGTGTACCTCAAAAGGTCAAAATAGGAGCTCACTATATTTCAAAAATAGTTACTTATGCTCTTTATGTAGTTTAAAGATGTGTTTTCATGGGATTAGTCCATATGCATGGTTTGGATCCTTGATTTTATCAGCATAAAATACAATTGAAACCAAATGCTTCTCTAGTAAATCAACAACGATATTGCATGAATTTGAATTTCTCTAAAGAGGTCAAGGAGGAACTTGATCGATTGGTGAGAGTAGGATTTATTGTACATATTGAATATCTTGAATGGGTATCTCCCACACTTAGAGTACCTAAGAAAAACAACCATTTATGGATATGTGTAGACTACTACTAATTAAGTGCAACAACAATTGCGGATCTATTTTCTAAAACTTTTTTAGATATGATGCCAGATGAGTTTGTTGGTAAGGAAATCTACTCTTTCTTAGATGGATTCAGTGGCTATAATCAAGTGCCAATGGTTGAAGGTGATATTCCTAAAACAATCTTTATCACTAATTGGGGAGTATCCGGCTGTATTGTAATCTGGTTTGAACTTTGGAATGCCCCTAGTACTTTTTAGCATTGCATGCAACGAATACTTGGTCGATACATAACTAGTTTCATGTATGCATTTTTGGATGATTTCTCAATTTTTGGACACCAAGCTGATCATTTGCAACATTTACGATTACGCTTCACTAAGTCCTGAGAAGTACATTTAAGTTTAAATCCAACTAAATCGGTTTTTGGTGTGAAATGCCAAGAAAATACTTGCACATGTGATCTCCAGTATAGGAATCGCAATAGATCGAAATAAAGTAAAAGTGGTAATATAGGCTCTTCCTTCAAAAATGCAAAATACATCCTTCAATTCCTAAGGCAAATCCGATGGCATGGATGACATTTATGATGTTTATCACATATTACCATCCCTCTCAATCGAGTGGTGCATGCCAAGGTCAAAGAGTTCCAATGGAGAACATAATGTGATGTAGCTTTTCAGCATCTTAAAATATTATTAACAAAGGCACCTCTTTTATAAACTCTAGATTGAACTCAACCCTTTCATGTTTTTGTAGATGCTTCTCATATAGCTATTGACAGTGTTCCAATGCAGAAAGCAAGAAGTTCATGGTATCGACATATTTATTATGCCAGTAGAAGGTTAACAACCACTAAGAAGAGCTACTGAGAAGAGTTATTCTGTAATAGAACACAAGTTTTTGGGTCTCATCTACTCCATCAAAATGTTTTTTCATTATTTATCATGCTGATAATTTACTTTTCATGTCGATCATTCTACTTTGTTGTATTTGGTAAAAGAGCAAAACGTGATGGGTAGATAGGCATAGTTGATACTTCTTTTACAAGAATTTGATTATGATGTGATCCACAGACCAAGTTCATCACATATAGTGGTGGAATTCTTATCTCGCTTAGATAATGGAGAACCTTCGGATGCGATTGATGATTCTTTTCTAGATGGAGATTTATTTAATGTAGCAGATAGCACTAAACTATAGTTAGGAACTCCAACTTGGTATGATGAAATGTTATCTTTTCTTGCAATTGGCATTCCTCCTTCACAGTTGCAATCTACAACCCAAAAAGCTTAGCATTATGGACTTGACATTTTTCCATCATTTCAGATCAACTTCATTTAAACGATATTATAGGAATTTGGCTTTGATGTGTATCTTCACATGAAATAATTGTTGTAATTATGGAAGCTCAATCTGGAATGACTAGTGGTCATTCTCGTACATAATTAACATTGAAGAAACTCCTTCAAAATGTAATATGGTGGCCCACAATCTATAAAGATGTTCATGATTATGTAAAACTTTGTGATCCTTGCCAACGGATGGGAGAACCTTAGGATATTCATATTTTTATGTTACAAATGATACTGCCTTTGAAGCCATTTTAAAAATGGGGGATGGATTTTATTGGCCCTATTTGTCCTCCACCAAATTTTGGTAAAACTTTCATTCTTACTTGTACAGATTATTGCATGTGATGGGCTCAAGCTTGGAGTTTTGTGGCATGCTACAATTTTAGTCACTTCGTTATTTCCACATTTTGAACTTCCATTGGAATTCATTTTATATCACCGTACTCATTTTTTGAATCAACTAATCTAATCAACTACAGATTATTATTGTATTGAACATAAGTTCAGTTCTCCATATTATCCTAGGGCAAATATATTGGCAAAAAGCATAAACAAAGTATTACTTATGATGTCACAAAAATTTCTTCTAGGAAAATCAACTAAATGGGAATAATATTTATCTTCTATTTTATGGGTTTGTCATACTTCATATAAAGTTTCAAGAAAATTCAGACCTTTTAACTTACTATATAGTGTGGAGGCTAATATGCTTATGGAACTCACAGTGCCTATTTTATGGATTGCTATTTAGAATCGATTGTTACTAGAAGAATCAATGGTATTTTGGACTGATACATTATGCCAATTTGAGGAACATAGATACAATAGTTTTATTCTTAGGTGCGGGGCATGATTGTCATATACAGACACATGTATTTTGGATTCGTGATTTGGTACTATTTTTTAATTCCAAAATGAAAAGGTAGGCATTAAAATTTAAGCAATGGTGGATACGCCCATTTGGGGTTCATGCAAAAATAGGCCCCGCTACTTTTTTGGTTAGCCACATTGGGTTGAGGAATTTTATGGACTACAGTAAATGGGTCCAAAATTTGACCCTACCACATGTAGTTCAAAGGAAACTCATTGTATCATAATGTTTTTATTTTTATTTTTAGCTAATAAGTAGTGTCTTCATGCAATGTGACAACGATTCACTCTCATTTGCATGATTAACTGAGTTATGAATAATGATAACTCAATACTTGATATGGTTTATTTGTTTTCATTGCCATGATTTCGCGCTTTTCAAGCACATGCAAGTTGTCTGGCCGGAGTATCGCCGGTGTCTCATCGGACCCTCCTCAGGTATCGCCGGTGTTTTTTTCCCCGGCCGCTTTTCCCGTCGGTCGTCTTGTCCTCCGCGATCGGTCGCTTTTCCCGTCGGTCGTCTTGCCCTCCGCGATCGGCGACATCGGGTTTCCCCGCGACCGGCGACTCCTGACTCCCCCGCGACCGGCGACACCTGGCCCCCCCGACATCGGCGACACCTGGCCTGGCCCCGCTGCGATCGGCGACCCCGGATTCCTCCGCGATCGGCGACAGCTCCTCATCGGTCGCCGTGCCCCAACGACCGGTCGCCTTCTTTTAACTTTTAAATTAAAATAAAATGAGTTAGCAAAAAGAAGAGAAAAAGAGAAAGCGAAAAAAGAAGAAAAAAAAAGAAGAAGAAAAAAAGAGAGAAAAAAAAGAAAAAGAGAAGAAAAAAGAAAAAAAAAAGAAAAAAGAAGAGAAAAAAAAAGAGAGAAGAAAAAAAAGAAAGAAAGAAAAAAAAAAGAAAGAGAAGAAAAAAGAGAGCAGTGGTGAGATTTTTGAAGTAAGTGGGTGTTTGGCCTCGGTGTGTTTGGGGGTCAGTCCTCTCTCCATGTCTAAGGGCTCTGACTTTGGTTATTAAGCAGTGATAGTTGTGCATGTCCCTTTTGGCCATGGATGTGGCTTCATGCTCTCTCGTGAAAAGCAATCGGGCCCCTCCCCCCGGGGGGCCTGATACACTGGCCGCTCTGCTGGAGGGGGGGTCGTGTGCCGCCCCTGGGGCACCCGATGGGGCTGAATCCCCCGTCGTGTCCCTCAGTAGACCCGCAGTCCTGTCTGCTCAGGAGGAGCTTAAGAAAGTGTGCCTCGTTGGCCAAGTGTTTGGCCCCAGGCCCCCGCTTGAAACTGTGCGACAATGGCTTCGAAAAGAGTGGTTCCCGAGGGGACTAGTTGTCACCAAATGTCAGTTCCTACCAGCGAACCACATGCTACTAGTCTTTGAAAATGAAGAGATGGCGTTCCAAGCCCTAAGCGTTGGCACATGGCAGCTCGGTCGGGCGACCCTGTGCCTATTCAGATGGTCCCCGGACTTTACCCCCGACAAATCGAAATCTCTTAGGTACCCCCTCTGGGTTGAGCTCCCGAATCTCCCTTACTTCTTGTACAATTTCGTGTGGGACATTGTCTCTCCTATCGGCAAGCCGCTGGCCTCACGCGATGACATTGGCGGGCTAATCTATGAAGGCGCAAGACACTCGTTCAATGCTAGGTGGCACCCGCAAATCTGCGTCGAGACTGACCTCAGCTCGCCACTTCCATCTTCGATCAGAGTGGATATGGGAGAGGGTGAAGTTTGGGAGCAGGACATCACTTACAAAAACCTTCCCAACGCGTGCTTCCGCTGTGGTCAACAAGGTCACAGGATTAAAGACTGCCCGATCAGGCAAAAAAACAAACGATCTCAAGAAGCCGCCAAAACTGCTCAAGACCAAGGCGGAGACTTGTCCCACCCGTCCAAGGAAGGGGTTGGCAAGGGTCTCCCTAACCCACAAACTGATGCTGATGGTTTCACTGAAGTCAGAAGAAGAAGGAAGAGAAGTCCGAGGGCCAATGGCGAGAGAAACAACCTGCTAACTAACCCCTACAACAATTTGTATTGCAATCTTGGTAAAGAGATCAACGAACTCGACTACCCAGGCGGTAAGCCACCTGAGGTAGACATCTACGACGGAGTCCTAGAGATCCCGGAAAACAAAGAAAACCCCCAGGAGGGTTACACTACAAGCAAAGAAGATGGTTTCACCACTAGTAATGAAGATAACATGGACAGTGAAAGTTCCATCATTGGATCGACGATCCCGGAAACGGTGCCGAGCACGGGACCGAACTCCCCCCAACAGGGAGTATCCCGCAAAGGTAAACAACCTATGGAGCTACCATGGAAAAGCCCGCACAAGAACCGACTGCTAAGCCGGGATCAGATCCCAGCAAAAAAGAAAGATGAAGCCAAGAGAAGAAAAGACAAGGCTCCCTCCCGCAAAGAGGGATCAATACAAAAATGATTGTCATCTCGCTAAATGCTAGGGGGCTAACCGACCCCTCAAGAGCGGCCATCATTGGTCAATGGCTCCGCGACATTAGCTTAAAACCAGACATTATATGCATTCAAGAGATTAAAATTGATGGAGATGACCTTCTGAAACGGCTCAGACAGGTTTCCTCGGCCCATGTGTGGATCCCAACAAAGCACCAGCGGGGGTCCGGTGGAACGGCTATTGGTGTTAAACAACCTTGGTTTGAAAAGCTTGAGAACTCCATTGAAGATGTAAATCACCGCTGGATCGCGGTTTCTTTTGGTGCTCCCCTCTGGGTTACTATGGTTTCTTTGTACGCCCCTAACGGGGATCTGGAGAGGCTGAACACTTGGACTTCTCTTGACTCGCTCCCACACAACGTGCTTATATGTGGAGACTTCAACATGGTGGAGGACCCTATGGACAGATGGATGGGCAAGGGCAGGGTCATCGACTGTCGGGAGAAAGAAACGTGGGACACGACCAAACTCCACTTGGATCTGGTCGAATTCAAAGACTCGAATGGCTTTTCCTGGTCGAATCTCCAAGCGGGCGAGGATCTGAGGAAAGCTAGACTTGACAGATGCTACATCTCTCAGAGTTTTACTCATCTGTGGGGCCACCCTTCCATCACGCAACGTACTGACCTCACCATCTCTGATCACTACCCGATAGTTATCACTTTTCAACCTTCCAACAGGACCCTCAAGGCTCCGTGGTTCCATGCCAACGCTTCCACCTTCTCTCTCCCCTCCGTCCATCAAGAGATTACCGATGTGTGGAAGGTGGCGTTCGCCTCTGGCTTGGCCCCAGCCAAGTGCTGGAGAAGTGCGGTCGACAAGTCTCGCAAGATCATGATCAGAACTAAGAAGATGCTCGAGACGGTGCGGCGGGCTCGTAGAGAAGCGCTATACCACAGACTCTGGCGACTCGAGGAGGAAGTGAACAAAGGAAAACACCAAGCCCAGAAAGGTCTCCGAAAAATCAGAGCAGCGTTGAGATACGAGGAAGAAATACAAAGGAAAAACTTGCAAATCTTCTTCAAGGAGTGGTGGGCTGGAAAAGCCGACAAACCCACCAAAGAGATGTGCAGTATCCTTAAAAGGAAACACAACAGAGAGACGATTCCCCTTCTGCTTGACCCACATGGCAATGTATGCAACTCGGAAGAAGATAATTTTGGCATCATCGAAGGGCACTTCACGAGACTCCTGGGAACCTCGAACCCCCTCTCACACCATAGAAGGGAATGCATGGCTGCCATTTCTAGGGTCTCCCCCCGGAGAATTCCACCCAACCTCCACTCCCTGCTTCATGCCCCGATCTCTGAATCAGAAATCATTGAGGTCATTGATGCCCTCCCTCTCGGTAAAAGCCCGGGACCCGACGGACTCACTAATGAGTTTTTTAAATCCTTCAAGCAGGTGGTTGCCACCCCTCTTCGGATGGTTTGGCAAGAAGCGCTAAAATTTGGTGCTCTTCCTTCTTGTATAAATAATGGAATTATCAAGCTGATTCACAAGAAGGGGGAAAAAAACAGAATCGAGAACTGGAGGCCAATTACGATGCTCCAAACAGGATACAAGATCGTCGCCAAAGTCATTGCCAACAGACTGGCGTGCCACCTGAGATCTTGGCTTAGTGAGGACCAAAAAGGCTTCATCAAAGGCAGGTCCATCCTGGAAACCATCATGGATATTTGGGAAGGTATTCAATTTGCAAATGAGTCTAATCAAGATGTGGTCTTCCTCAAGATCGACTTTGACAAAGCCTACGATAGGCTAGAATGGGACTATATTCTGCAGTCGCTCCAAGACCTCGGATGTAGTCAGAAATTCACCAAGATGATCGCGACCCTTCTCGGCAACGCAACGACTCAAATTAACGTTAACGGCAAACTTTCGAAGGCGATCCACCTTAAAAGATCAATTAGACAAGGGTGCCCTCTTGCCCCCCTTCTCTTTGCCATCGCCACTGAGGGGCTGAGCAGACTTGTGGCTCATCATGTGGAGGCTGGCAATATCAAAGGCCTCCAGCTACCTCACGACCACAGTCAAATCATCATAAGACTTTTTGCTGACGATATGAACGCGTTCGTTCACAATGATAATACCAGCCTGGAGACATTCTGGAGGTGTCTTGATACCTTTTGTGAGGCCTCTGGATCCAAAATCAACCACAATAAGACCGCCTTTAGGGCCATTGTGGGACATCAACCTGGCCTTCTCATTGATCATGGCTGTCAAATCATGTCGCAGGGCCAAATCTTTCGGCTGCTAGGAATCCCCCTGGGGTTTGGCGTCTCTATGGAGCAACGATGGAACTGGGTGCTGGCCAAACTTGAAAACAAGCTCAATTACTGGAGAGGCATGCAAATCAATCTCGCTGGACGGGCGATGGTTATCAACACGTTCCTCCTCTCGTCTACCATCTATTTCCTTTCTTGCTGGAGACCGAATGAGCAAGGCCTGGCCAAATTGAATAGCATCTGCAGAAACTTTCTTTGGACGGGTGATCATAACAGAAGGGGGGTGCCTAAAATCAAATGGACCATCTGCACCAGCCCTAGAGATAGTGGGGGACTTGGCATCCTGGACATTGAGTGTATGGCTAACAAACTGGCAGCCAAATGGATGATTAAAGCCTGGTGCAATAGGGAGGCCTCGTGGGCCAAGCTGATCTTCAGAAACAAAAATGAGTTGGCCCTCAAGGGGTCCCCGAACTGGAAGAACCTTGACATCATGACCCTGCTATTCTCCCCGATACCTGTCTCCCCGAAAGGCTCCAATCTCGTATGCTCTCTTTGGAAGGGCTGGAATAAAGTCAAAAGCTTCACAAGAATTAGTGAGGACTGGAAGTGGGCGGCCGGAATCAGACAAAACGACTCTATCTGGTTTCCGATACATGGCATCCGGAGTGTGGAGTCGTGGAACATTCAAAATGCCAAGAAGTTATGGAACAAAGGATTCAAAAAATGGAAACACCTCTGGAAACAGGACACCAACAGTTGGATTAACTACGAGGATATCGACCCTCGCATAAACATCTCCTACGAAGAATGGAACACCCTGCAAAGCAGATGCCTCGCTTGGGATCGTCACAAAACGCGCCTTCTCATGGGACATGATGCTCCAAACGCGCGTGGTCTCAAATGGCACAATGGAAATAGTCTACTCAAAATCCCAAACATCAAAGAAACGAATGACCTCCAGATCAGCCTCAACAAGAAGTGGTGCCTGTCTTGGACGCGGCTTCGGTGGGACATGAAATTCATGGGTATCTGGCACCCACTTATAGAGATTAAGAAGTCGGTCCTCTTATGGCAAATTCTTCATCGAGGAATTTGGACTAACCAGAAGGCAAGCAAAATTTGTGGAATCCCTCCGTGGTGCAAACGCTGCCACCGTGCAATCGAAGATGTCCCACATATCTTCCTTACTTGCCCCAACTCCTACAGAACCTGGCAGATGGTTGGACTGAAAATCAGAGCTCAGAATCAGCTTAGTTGGAAACAAATCCTGTTAGGAGAAGCGATTGGATGCTCTGCGGCTCTCTGGAACGCAATCAGAGGGGAAGTCCTGTGGAAAATTTGGCGGGAGCGGTGTGCTCTCAACTTCGGCGACCCCCCCAGGGAGTGGTCGATTGAAAAATCTCTATTCCTCCTTGGCAAAAGGATTGTCAACAGTAAGAAATCCCCCCCCTTCAGGCACCATCAAGTCCTCCTGTTGATCAACAACAAGCTCAAATCCAAGTGGGTCCCGCATGAGGGCGACGAGAGGGTGATCAACCTTCTTTGTAATGCTACCTAGGAATCAACCAAGCTTCCCCTGCTTTGTGGGATTTGGGGGGTCCCGTGGGCACTAGTCCCCTTCTCTTGTACCTTTGTTTCTTAATTTAATTCAAGTCCGGGAGAGTAGGCGATAAAGCCGAACTTCCTTTATATTAAAAAAGTTACAATGTCATCTCCTCCTTATTACTTAAACATATGGAAAAGAGGAACAATAGTTTTACTTCTTTAGCACCATTACTTTCCTAAAGCTCACATATCTCTTGTGTGCTATAGTCTACTACCTAGCTTTTGCAGAATGACGTGTACTATTTTTCCTAATATAGTGAAATAGATCGACATTATTCCTGTTTAGATTCCATCACGACTACCTTAGATGCATGTTGATTGGTTTCTGTAGTGTGGCCTCTATGATTACGTTCAATTAGATTTCCCTCATTTGCCAAATCACCCTATGCCAAATTCCTTCATTAAACAATGCAATGAACAGTTAGAAACGAATGGTGAACACTATGGTATGGACAAACTTTGCATTGGTGCTGATGTTTGTATGATTATTGATCCTACATATATAGCAACCCAACTACCTTTAGGTTGGGAAGGTATTATTGCACCGTCTACTTTATTACCTACTAAATTAATGGAGAAAATATTTGGCAAACCCTATTCTAGAGAATATAAATATGCTTGCTTGCGAGATACTAACGCATTAAATTTTCATCTTTGTTTGGAGACATTAGCAGTAAATATTCAAAGTAAGAACTATGTAATCTCATATAGTCTATATTCACTAATGGTGGATGCGGTATTGATAGGTGGCCAAGTTAATTGGGATAAAATTATATTTTGCCAAATTAAAGAAGAAATCTACCAACTTTGTTGAGTATCCAAAAAGTTAGAGCAATTGGATACCAAGCTTCGTATCATTTCTTCATTTTTTATTCCACCTAGCCAGTTCTTCGCCAGTTGGAAGTAGTCAAGGAAATGATGTTCCCTACGGATCTGAAGAAATAGGGAATTCAGAGAGTCACTACTATGGACATTGAAATTCTTGAAGCACAAAATATGAAGAAGCTACATATTATGTAGGAGGAACTTTGACGTGCAAAAGAAAAATGCCTTCAATGCATGTAGGAGTAGAATTTTCAAGAGGAACAAGCTAGATGACAACAAAAAGAAGCGAAAATATCAGAAGCAGCTAAGGAAAGATGGATTAGAGTTGAACAAGAAGCCTTGAGGCTTCAAGTAGCACTGGTGGGACATTTAGCATATGCATACATACATAATTACATGCATACACACACATACACACACATGCATACATATGCATACACACATACACACACATACACACACATGCATACATATGCATACACCAATACACATGTAGAGAGACATACACACACATACACACACACACATACACACATGCATACATATGCATACATAATGCACATGCATATGCATACATACATGCTTACATGCATACACACACATACACACATAGACACACACATGTAAAGAGAGACAAACACATACACACATATATATATGCATACACACACATAAAGAGACACACACACACATACACATACATGCATACATATTCACATACACACACATATGCACATACAGAGATACACACACATATATACACACACACATACAAACATACAAACTTACACACACAGAGATACACACACAAATATATAAACAAACACATACACACATAGACACATATAGACTTACACACACACCTACACACATCCACACATATTTACACACACACATACACATGCATATAGACATATATGTAGATACACACATATATACACACATAGACACACATATACACACACATACACACATAGACACATATACACTTACCCAGACACATACACACATCCACACACATTTGCACACATACATACACATGCATATACACATATATATATATATACACAAGTATATACACACAGACACACACACATATACACACATACACACACATGTACACATACACACACACACACACATATATATATATATATATATACATATATATATATATATATATATATATATATATATATATATATATATATATATATATATATATATATATATATATATATGTGTGTGTGTGTGTGTGTGTGTGTGTGTGTATGCATAGACAGACACATAGAGACATACACTATATATTCATACACACACATAGAGATGCATACACACACATACACATGCATGCATACATATGCATACATAATGCATATGCATATGCATACATAATGCATATCCATATGCATACATAATGCATATGCATATGCATACATAATGCATATGCATATGCATACATACATACTTACATGCATACACACACACATACACACACATGCATACATTTGCATACGTAATTTTTGGAGTTTATTGACCTCCAAAATATAGCTGGAAGTAGGTGGAACCCCCTAGGAACAGGTTGACCTTCTCACAAACTTCATCATAGAAAACCAGTCATGCTTGCAGAGCTTACTGTTCTCTACTAGCTTAGAATTTTGTAAAACTGTTTTAACCACATATACTACAGACCAAAAGAATTCAAATGAGCCAAAAAACACTCAATTTGGATAAATACACAAGGAGATATGACCTCTGCAAGTTTGAGGTTTAATGGAGACCTTCAGCAGGGGGTGAACCCGAGAATACACACTACTTGCAGAGAGTACTTCTCTTAGTTCACACATTCAATGATTATGAAAATTTAGAGTATGAAATTAGACAGTAAGAGCTTTAAAATGAACTATCACACATGTAATTTGGACATATAATGAGGGAGATACAAGCTCTACAATCTCTGCATACAAAACTACAGCAGGGTAGAGCTACACATATGACTCTCTTGGACTTCCCACAAGATCACGACTTGTCTCCTCTTTTTATAGCATGGGTAACTAATCTAATACCTTCTTAATACATCTAAGTTTGTGATAGACACTTGGGTGGAGGTATTACATGACTCAAGTGCTCAAATAAGCAAAGTATTGATGGACTTTGAGAACTAGCCACATCCATCTTCCACTAGGACACCACTACAGCTCCCTTGTGACTCACTAATTTGACTCACCATGTTCTACATCTCACATGGTATTTTGGCTATATTTTATGAATAAGATGAGCCTGCTTGAAGTATTTGAAGACTTCCCAAAGGTATTTAGATAATTTGAAACTTGTACCCTACATAAAACAAATGTTCACAACATTCTCTCCCTCAAGTTTCAAAGGGTATTTCCTTCATGCCAAGAATATAGTTGAATCTTTGAAGCTTTGGTCCATCCAAGAATTTGTGAAGATATCTGCAACTTGATCCTTTGTTCCCACAAAAGAAACTTGTACTTCATTGTTTATGGCCTTCTCTCGAACATAATGATAGTGGACCTCTATGTGCTTTGTTCTAGCATGAAAAATAGGATTTGAGGTCATATGAATGCTACTCAAGTAATCCCCATAAATCACTGGTACATTAACCTACACATTCAAGTCATGAAACAACTTTTTAAACCACATAACCTCAGTAGTAGCCAATGCTAAACCTCTATACTCAGCCTCTGTAGAAGATAAAGCAACTGTAGGTTGTTTCTTTGAACTCCATGTTAATGTCTTGTTTCCTGCTATTACCACATATCCACTTGTGGATCTTCTGTCATCTTTGCTTCTAGCCCAATCTGCATCACTAAAGACTTTAAGAGTTAGATCAGCATCATGACTATAAAATAATCCTTCGTTCATGGTACCTTTCAAATACCTAAGCACTCTTTTCGCTGGATGAATATGAGGTACTCTAGGTTCATGCACAAACTCTGACAATACTCCCACTGCATAGCATATATCAGGTCTAGTTTTTGTTGCATAAATCAAAGATCCCACCATGGATCTATATGCATTCATATCATGCAACTCATCATCTTCCTTTGCACTCAGCTTTGCATTACATTCCATTGGGGTAGAAACAAATTTACGTTCCTGCATACCAAACCTTTTCAGCATATCACATATATACTTTCTCTGTATCAACCACATACCTTCATCGCCATACACAATTTCAATACAGAGAAAGTATATATGTGAAAGCAATGAGAGAAGAAATGAAAGCAATACATTTGTGTATTTGAGTAGGAAAATGAACCCACATGTATGGCGATGAAGGTATGTGGTTGATAAAGAGAAAGTATATATGTGATATGTGAAAGACATCACTCTTATGCTTAATGAAATACACAAATGTCATTCTACTATGATCATCAATGAATGATACATAGTACTTATTACCAGCCAAGGATGCCTCTTTAGTAGGACCCCATACGTCCGTGTGTATAAGGTCTAGCAATCCACTGCTTACATAGCTTGAATGCTTGAAAGGCTGTCTACTCTGCTTACACATTTGACATGCTTCACAAAGATGCACCATATGTTGCTTAGTAAGATCAGGTAATCCTTCAACAATCCTCTTCTTTGATAGCTCCTTTAACCTGTGTACATTCATGTGTCCAATCCTTTTGTGCCATAGATCAAGCTCTGCTATTCGATGCATACCATAAGAGAAATAGTTTGTATGATTTGGGTTTACCTGGAATGTAAACAATCTACCTTGTTTTTGACCTCTAGCAATTAACCTCCTTTGCTTTGGATCCTCAATGAAGCAACCTGCATGATAAAATCTTATTTGCAAACCTTTTTCTACCATTTGACCAACTGGCATCAAATTCTTAGTGATCGTTGGCACATAAAGTACATCCTTCAAGCAATTTGTCTTGCTCTTATCCTGCATGACCACATCTCCAACCTGCATAATCTTATGTGTTGTATCATCTCCTGTTTCAACATGACCTTTACATGAAGGATTATGCATATTAGAAAACCATGAAGCATCATGTGACATATGGTTAGAGCAACCACTGTCTACATAGCATACATCCCTATTACAATTCATCTTAGTTTCTACATTCATCATAAGAAGAGAATCATAATCATCACTTTTACCTTCAACTACATAATTTCCTTGTTGTTTACCTCTTCTTGAATAGCCTCCTCTTCGATTACCACCTTGATTATTTTCATTTTGATAGCAATCTTTGGCATAGTGTCCATACCTTCCACATATATAGCAATTGTTGTTATCTTCACTCCTTTGTCTTTGATTGTAGTTGTAGTTGCCTCTCGTACCTCTAGTGCTTGATCTTCCTCTTCCTCTTGTGTTGAAGAAGCCACTTGAAGTCCCTTGATCATCACTCCTTCTTCCTCGACCTCTATTTGAACCTCTTCTTCCTCTGTTTCCACCTCTTGATGATCCTACATAAAGAACTTGTCCTTGAGATCCTTTTTTATTTGAAGTAGAACCATTTAGATTCATCTCCTCCGTGACCATGAGAGCAAAAAGCTGATCAAAGTCTGGTAATTCTCCTCTAACATAAACTGAAGTAATGAATGGTTTCCATCTCTCATCATCCTTGAGTCCGTTGAGAGTATGTGCAACCAAGTCGTCGTCCTCCACATGAGCTTGAAGTGATCCTAGTTGATGTGCAATCTCTTTAACCTTCAAGAAGTAATCATTGACCGATGTCCTTGTATCTTTCTTTATGTTATTCAACTCATTTTTGAGTTGAATCTTCCTTTGTCTTGTATCTGTAGCATACAACCTTTCCAATGCAAGCCAAACATCTCTACTTGTGTCTAGATCTTGTATGTGTCCTACCATTGAATCTTGAATATATTGTGATAAAATGAATATAACCCTTTTGTCTCTTTCATTCCAAAGTCTAAACTCCCTCAATTGTTGCTGATTTGGATCCTCTGGTAATATAGGTTTGATATCCATTCCATCAATCAAACCATACAAGCCTCTACCTTGCAAGCATGCTGTGATTCTAAATCGCCATGCTTGATAGTTGTTCTTATCAAGCTTCTCTATTTGTGCATGTTGATTGCCCATTGTGCAAAATACTAAACTTCCTCCTTTAACCCTCCTTTTGGATATATGTGATAAGAAGAAGTATGAGATTTACCTTTGTAATAAACTTTATGCGCCTTTCTTTGCTTGGATGTTGCTTGAGATGCTTCCTTGCTATCTCCTTCTACCTTTGTGTAGTGTCGATGATGAACCGCTACCCTAATAGCTTCAAATTCTTCATCAAGGTATTATAACCTTCTCCAAGCTTCAATTCCTTGCTCTAATACCAATGTTGGAGTTTATTGACCTCCAAAATATAGCTAGAAGTAGGTGGAACCCCCTAGGAACAAGTTGACCTTCTCACAAACTTCATCACAGAAAACCAGTCATGCTTGCAGAGCTTACTCTTCTCCACTGCCTTAGAATTTCTTAAAACTATTTTAACCACATATAGTAGAGACCACGAGCTTTCCAATGAGCCAAAGAAAACTCAATTTGGATAAATACACAAGAGATATGACCTCTACAAGTTTGAGGTTTAATGGAGACCTTCAAAAGGGGGTGAACCCGAGAATACACACTACTTGCAGAGAGTAGTGCTCTCAGCTCACAAATGCAATGATTATGAAAATTTACAGTATGACCGTAGACAGTAAGAGCTTTCATATGAGCTATCAAACATGTAATTTGGATATATAATGAGGGAAATACAAGCTCTACAATCTCTGCATACAAAACTACAGCAGCGTAGAGCTACACATATAACTCTCTTGGACTTCCCACAAGATCACGACTTCTCTCCTCTTTTTATAGCATGGGTAACTAATCTAAAACCTTCTTAATACATCTAAATTTTTGATAGACACTTGGGTGGAGGTATTACATGACTCAAGTGCTCAAATAAGCAAAGTATCGATGGACTTTGAGAACTAGCCACATCGACCTTCCACTAGGACACCACTGCAGCTCCCTTGTGACTCACTAATTTGACTCACCATGTTCTAGAACTCACGTGGTATTTTGGCTATATTTTATGAATAAGATGAGCCTTCTTGAAGTATTTGAAGACTTCCCAAAGGTATTTACATAATTTGAAACTTGTACCCTACATAAAACAAATGTTCGCAACATTACACATGCATATGCATACATACATGCTTACTATACACCTACATACACATATACACACATACATATGTACACGTATATATATTGATTTCTAACCCATTTTGTTTTATATATACAAGTATTATGGATCCTAGTAGAGAGAGAAATGCGAAACTCACTCTCATAAAAAGTCTTATGAGAGCAAGAGTTCCGCCTGATACTTTAGGGATCATCATGCATGAGTCCTCAGAGATGCCTGATGATGAGTTGGAATATACGATCCAGATGCTTACCCGGCGATCAAAGGAGGGCTCTTCTACAACTCCACATGCAGGAAGACAGCTATCTGCTCATAGGTATGTTTTTTTTTCATAAACTTTTTTAATGATATTATAACACATATTTTTATTTATTTTTATCTATCTATTTTTAGGACAGCTATACCAACTCCAGATCATGATAGCACAGCAAAGGTGCCTATGTTTTATTTACATGATTTTTTTAATTTTTGTAGTAAGCATGATGAAAGGAATAAAAAATACATACTTTGTTCACTTGAGATAGAGTTTGGGACAGAATGGTCGTATAACTGATGTCTAAAAGAGATGCGGGCACTTATGGCTCATCGTCGCGATAATACACGGTACGCATTGCTTTTATGTATATATAAGTGGATATGAGTATGTGTGCTTATATAGTAAGTATGTATATGAGAAAGAGAGAGAGAAAAGAGTGAGACTTGAGGTACAAATACAGGCATACACACACATATACATCATACATGCACATTTACACACATATACACATACATGCACATTTATACATACACACACATACATGCACATTTTTACACTCACATACACATGCATGCAGTAACACACATATAATCAATACATATAGATGCATACACATACTCACATACACATACACATACATAATCATATGTACACACACATAGACTCATATAATCATATTTACATGCATATATACATATACACATGCATACACACACACACAACACATGCATACGCACATATAGATATACATACATACACACATGCATATGCACATATAGAAACACATACATACACACATGCATACTGATATATATATATATATATATATATATATATATATATATATATATATATATATATATATATATATATATATATATATATATATATATATATATATATATATATATATATATATATATATATATATATATATATATATAGATAAATAAATCCTAATTCTAAAACACTAATTTTGATATTAGGGTTTTAGAACCCCTAATTTAGAAACTGTAATTCAGCCTTTCAGCCGTATGATTGAAGTATATGTACACATTGCATCTATTCCTCCGATGTCCTAGTAGAGAGATGTCTCTCCTCCCAACCTTATGCCTCTATATATAGCTACTCGAATCAACGAGGATCATAATTTTTATAAAGATATATACACATCATGTAGATACACATACGTAAATATAAAATGGAGTAGATACATTATGCATCACACATACATGCCTAAATGCACACATAAGTATATATACATGCATACATATTGACATGTAGACATTTACACATAGACACATATACATATATACATATACACATCACATATACATGCCTAGATGCACAAATGTATACTTATACATGCATACACAATTATAAACACTGGCATATATTACATGAATACACGAATATTTTACACAAATGCATATGCATATATACACATATGCATACTTACACATGTATACATATACCAAACATATGCACACACATACATATACATGAAATACATATATATGCATAATAACACATGTATACATATAATACACATGAATAGACACACATATGCATACATACATGATAAAAATTTGCTCTTCGAAGATAAAGCTATATATAAAATAAGTAAGCATACCCCCGAGTTTCATGTTCTGACTTAAAAGAACATGATTTGATCTCTCTAGTAGGATTCATTGTTATTCAAGTTGAATAAAGAATCTATAATCTGATATTCATTCAGAAGCTTCAAGTTATTGGTCGGTAACTATAGTAAAAGTTACTATCTAATCATTCTGGTAAGACATCAATATAGTCTCATCTTCATTATCCTTATTGATTTCGTTTATTTCTTCTATTGTTAAATGTGTGTTCTCATGAGGCACATTGATGGTTTAATATCGATTTCTCATAATTCATCTTCCTCATCACTAGAATAAGCATGTAGAGTATTATCCTCTTCATCAAAAAGATTAGTATCATTATCACGTATAATGATTCTAATTTCTCTTCCAGATGTTGATGTATCAGTATCTGATGTTCAATCATCAAGAGGACTTTCTTCGATCTCTCTAACAATAAACTGTTTAAACAATGACCTACCTCTAGGTTGAACATAAATGACTTGCCACCAAGGGTGAGCATCTGGGTTTTTATAAAAAAATGCTGTTTTCAATATGCTTAGGAAGAATATATGGTTCTTTAGTAGATCGCGTTATCTTGGAAGAACCAATTTCCCAAAACCCAAATAATTCCTTTCTTAATGTGGAATTACTACCTTTATACTTGGCTCAAAACCACTCAACCTTCAAAATGATGTATCAAAATATGTAGAAATAGAAACCCATTATTAGGTGCTTAAAGAAAACTAACTCTATTATAAAAAATATAAATTTTTTTCTACTTGTTTGAATGTAGGAAATGAAATTTTGTAGATACCAACAATAGTTCCTACGTAACCAAGTTTTCCATCTATAAGGTTCGTGTCTTTTGAGCTAGCACGTGATAGTTGCATGAAAGAAGCAACAATACTAGAATCCTCTGTTTTATGTAAAGAATCAATGGCTTTGATTCTAATATGCTGTCCAAAAGCCCACATATAAGTGAACATTCGAGCTTGCAAAAGAAATTAAATTAGTAAATAGAAACTAATATACACATATGAAGAAAACATAATATTATTAAAATAAAATTACCTTTCGTTCACAACCTATCATTAACTGTCTCTGCTAATTTAAGATTTCTTCATTATTTGCGTTGGCGCATTGCAAACGAGTATATAGCCAATCCATGAAAGAAGATGTTGATATATTTAGGTAGTGATGTGTGTGAACACACGAGGACCGCCGGGGCACTTTTTTCCCTCTTTAGGAGGTTTTTTTCCTCGGCTTGTATATATGCCTATTGCCCTAATGGGTTACTTATCCTTGTACATTCTCTAGTAATACATTCCGTATTGTGTGTTGTGCTCCAAGCTTCTTCTTCTTCCTTGTGCTATTCGCGTGCTTCCACAGATGTCTAACTCCAACAATTGGTATTAGAGTAGGTCGTCGCTTCATCTACGTGCCGTCGACACTCCTCCGGTTGCAGTCCCAGAATCGCACGAACTTTCGGTGAGCATACTCAGCGTGTTTTTGAGATCGCGATCTGAGCTCGTTTAAACCTCCGAATGCACTATCGTAGCACTTGTGCATGCTATTTTGTCTTTTTGTGCCAAAGGTATATACCAGTTTTTGTTCGCTAGTATAAGCGTCTCAAAGTCTTCTATAGGTCTAGTGGAATTGTTCTAGGCAGTTCTGTTCAACTTTTTGAGATACATTCAATTTTTTGCATCAAGGTATTTTAGTCACCAGCCATGGCTCAAAGCAGTGATGCATTCCGTATGTTAGATGTTGAGGATAAGTTGGATGGTACCAACTACCCGTTATGGGCTTATATGATGTGACATGTGTTAGTTGCAAAAGGACTGTGGAACATTGTACAGGGTGTCGAAAAACGTTCTATCACACCTGCAATTGTTACAACTGCAAGTACTGAAGCTGATGCAGAAGGTGTCGAAGATGATGATATTCTGCATATTCCTGTTCATGCTACGGTTTCTGCTACACCTACTACAGAGCAGATTTGTTGGGATGGCAGAGATGCCCAAGCACATGTATTGATAGCTTTGTCTATCAAACGTGCCATTATTCCTCACATTTGCTCTTGCAGAACAGCTAAGGATGCTTGGGATACACTTACCACATTGTACCAAGCTAGGAATGAGGATCGTGTTGCTTACCTCCAAAAACAGTTGGAGAGTGAGCACATGAATGAAGATGATTCTATGGACAGTTTCCTAACGAAGATCAAAGACTTGAAGGAACAGCTAATTTCTGTTGATGAGGTTATACCACATAGCTCATTTGTGCAGACCGTTCTGAATGGTCGTCCTGATTCATATTAGAGTTTTGCTTCTACTCTTCGGTTGATGATGAAAGGCAATCCAAATGCCTTATCATTTGAGGAGTTAGTCTCTGTTCTGTTGCAAGAAGATCAATCCAGGAAGAACAGGTCCATTATGCGAGTTGCAGATCAAGCTTTCCTGGCTAGTCATAAGGGCAAAGGAAAATGGAGCTCTTCAACTAGTAAGCAAAGATCTACTAATTCTACATATTCGAAGAAGGAAGATAAAGATGAGAAGAAATCAGAAAAGTAGAAATTGATTTGTAAGTACTGTAAAGAGAATGATCATATCATAAAGAACTGTCCAAAACTGGCTGCTAAAGAGGAAAAGAAGAAAGAGGCTAGAATGGTTGTTGCGGAGGCCTCTACACCAAAAATAGAGTCTGCTAATCTTGTGCAGGAAGAAGAATGGGCGTTTACTGCTATCTAGAGTTTTAACCCATCTTCTCATGAGCAGTGCATGTGTGCACTAGACTCAGATGTTTGGTATTTTGATAGTGGGGTGACCAAAAATATTACCTCGTAGCACAATTTCTTCTCTTCACTCAAGCCTGCCCCTATAGGGAATACGATTACATGCGCCAACAACTCCTCTTATCCTGATTGTGCCAGGGATCAAGAAGAACTTGTTATCAGTTTCTGCATTAGCCAAGATTAGCTTGGTTGTGAAATTTGTTGATGATAGGTGTACAGTTTATGATCTGTCAAATGGCGATGTGATTATTGCTTCTAGCATTTTATGTCGTGGGCTATATAAACTCATAGACTATGAAAGATCTGTAAATGATTTGGCATGTGCAGTAAATGATTCTTAGGCTATGTCAGATGCAAAGCTTTGACATGCACGCTTTGGTCATCTGAATTTTGCTAGTTTGCTACGCCTGTAGAAATTTGAAATGGTGTCCTCTTTGCCCAAACTTGAGGCACCTGGAAAACATGTTTGTGAAGGCTGTGTTTTGGGCAAAATACAACATTCTTCCTTTCCAAAAGATGGTTTAGTTAGGGCTACTTAGAAATTGGAGTTTGTACATAGCAATGTCTGTGGTCCTATGCAGACACCTTCTTTTGGGAATTATCTTTACTTCGTGACTTTCATTGATGATTTCTCCAGGCATGCATGGGTATATCCATTGAAGGCAAAGTCAGAAGCGCTCATGTGCTTCAAACAGTTTTTGGTTTTGGCTGAAAATCTGTTAGCATGTAAAATGGGCACCCTCCTTTCTGATCGAGGGGGGGAATATATGTCTTCTGATTTTAATGCATTTCTGGCTGAATGTGGGATAAAACACCACTGTACAGTGCCGTATACACCTCAAGAGAATGGAGTTGCTAAACGAAAGAACAGGTCACTCATGGATATGGCGAGATGTATGATGAAGAGTCAGGCTTTACCACATAGTTTCTGGCTTGAGGCTGTCATATGTGCAACATATGTACTGAACAGGTGTCCCACTAAAGCACTGCAGTCTATCACTCCATATGAGGCTTGGCATGATCGCAAGCCATCTGTTGCTCATCTGTGTGTTTTCGGTTGTTTGGCATATCCATTAGTGCCTGAACAACATCGCAGAAAGTTGAATGCTAAAGCAGCAAAATGTATTTTTTGTTGGATACAATTCTGAAAGTAAAGGCTATTGTCTGTATCATCCACATACTAAATGCATTCTGGCTAGCCATGATGTTGTTTTTGTGGAAGATGCTATTCAGCCATTGCTTTCATGTCCTAAGGAGACATCTGCTAGCTCCAAAGACATGTATGATACTTTGCTGCCTCTTTTTACAGGTGGACAGTCTAGTGCTAGTTCCAATGAGGCAACTTCTCAGCCTTTGCAGGTTTCATGTGATGATCCAGATCATTCCATTTCTGATGGAGATTTACATGATGCACTAGTCGATGAGAGAGGTGATATTGAGCAGGTAAAAATTATGCCAAAATGGTTGGTGCACACCTTCATGATAGCAAATTAGATGCACCTCTATCATATCGTACTCGTTCAGGCTCTCACAGTACGTCTTTTGCATCAGATTGCTATGCTATGGCTACATCTAATCTCTATGATGAGAATGAGCATCTTTCGCTTGATGAAGCACAAAATTTAGAAAATTGGATGGCTGTTATGCAATCTCAATATGATGCAATAATGAAGAATGGTACTTGGTCTTTATGTGACTTGCCTCCTGGCAAGAAGGCCATTGGCACTAAGTGGGTATACAAGCTGAAGCATAAACTTGATGGTACAGTTGACATGTATAAGGCTAGGCTTGTTGCAAAGGGTTATGCGCAGGAAAGAGGCATTGATTTTGATGAGACCTTTGCACCTACATGTCGTATGACTACTGTTCGGAGCATTTGTGCACGTGCAGCCCATCATGGTTGGAATGTACATCAGTTGGACATTAAAACTGCATTTCTGAATGGTGACTTGCATGAAGAAGTGTATGTTTTTCAGCCCCATGGCTTTGTGCAGACAGGACTTGAAAACCAGGTGTGTAGGTTAAAGAAGGCATTATATGGTTTAAAGCAAGCACCACCTGCTTGATATGAGAAGATACATGCGTATTTGATTGCACATCGTTTTGAGAACAGTCCAACTGAAATCACCTTATATGTTAAGCGTACTAATGATGTGCTTCTGATCATTATTGTCTATGTTGACGATATGCTGCTCACTGATCCTATTGAGAAGCATATTGCTGATTTTAAGGCTGATTTGCATGCCTCATTTGAGATGTCTGATTTGGGGCATTAGCATCAGTATTTGGGCATTCTATTTATGCAAGTTGATGGTGGAATGGCTTTGTGTCAAACGGAATATATTGACACATTATTGCAGCATTTTGGCCTTGACGACTGTAAGTGTTGAGCCCATAAAAGTCATGTTGGTCAAAGTCAACTGCAGTCAAAGTCAACGGGTCAAAGTCAACTAGTCAAAGTCAACAAATGTCAAGGTCAAAGTTAGCAGGTGCAAAGTCAAAGTGCGTAAGTGCAGGTGTCAAAGTGCACAGGTAGTGCACAATGAATTGTCCACAAAGGGTAAATTGGAGAAAATGGGTTGCAGGTTGCAGAAGTATTTTCTCTAATTTCCCTAAGGTTCAAAGTGTGTTTTAAAGTGTTTTGGAAGGTTCAGGTGAACCCCCTCTTATGTGTAAAAGTGAAGACTTAAAAGGAAACATGAAAGTATGTGAAGCGGCAAAAGTGTACGCACAGGTGAAATTATGGCCCCCCATTAAAATTTTTTGGTTTTAGACTAAAGTCACTACAGGACAAAACAGTGAGTCGTTGGCTGCCACTTGAGAGAACAATCTTGGAACATCAAAGTGAGCACCAAGATTCACTTGCAGTTAGGAACGTACTTGATCGACACACTCACATGAAGGAAGGACCATTCTTGGACCAAGCTGAGAGTAAGCAAGAGAGCATATGCTAAGTGGAGCAAGAGAGAGAAGTGCAAGAGTCACCAGAGTACGTCGCACAGAAGTGGAAGTGCAAGGTGCATAGAGAGTGACCAAGGATTTTGGTGCAGAGAAGTGCTAAGCTATAGTTCCCCCAAGTATCTCAAGGTCCTTTGGCAGTGTACGCTTGCCGACAGCAGGTATTCACTCCTCCCCCTTTGTGGAAGCTTGGTGCAAGGTGCGCACAAGGAGAAGCTTGAAGCAGGTGGAGATTTGTTGCAGAGGAGGTCGGCAGCAAGAGGACATTGGGATATTGGATATTTTGTAATTGGGCACTCTGTGGGATTGTGCACAGAGGTATTGGTGTATCTTGTATTTCAAACAGTGTACTTTTCTTACTGTAATCAAACGGCAGAAACTTCCAAGGTGTATTTTCTCTTTTGGTCTTTTCATTTTCTCCTACAAACCCTCAAACTCCTTCTTGTCAAAGAATCCCCCAACAGTAAGACTATTGCAACTCCTATGGAGACATGTTTACGTTTGAGTCTTCATGATGCTGGAGATGCATTTGATGATGTTCTCTATCAGCAGGCTGTTGGATGCTTGATTTACTTATGCATTACTCGGCCTGATATTCAGTTTGCTATCTCACAGATGAGCAGGTTTATGCATTGCCCAAGAGTCAAGCATTGGGAGGCACTTAAGCGCATCTTTCGCTATTTGAGTGGTAGTCCGCTACTTGGGTTGTTTTATCCCAAGGGGGGATCAGTATCGCCAGATTTGCATGCTTTTTCTCCCTCTGATTGGGTTGGTTGCTATGACACTCGTGTGTCCACTAGTGGCTTTTGCTTCATGCTTGGTAGCTCATGTATATCTTGGTTGAGCAAGAACCAGCCTACTGTGGCCACTTCCAGTTGTGAGGCTGAGTATAGGGCAGCTTTCACAATGATTGTTGAGTGTGTGTGGCTCAGACGCCTTATGGCTGATTTGAGTGTTGGCCAAACTTCTGCCACCAACATCTTCAATGACAGTCAGAGCACATTGGCAGTTGCGAGGAACCCTATGTTCCATGCTCGCACTAAGCACATTGAGGTGCATTATCACTATGTCAGGGAGAGGTTCTCTGCTAGGGAGATCAGCTTGTCATATGTGCCCACGCAGGAGAACATTGCAGACCTTTTCACGAAGGCTCTGCCTAGGGAGAAATTTGAAGCTTTCCGCAAAGCTTTGGGCTTACTTCCTTTTGTGGAGTGATTTCCACATAGCTTGGTACTTCCTTATACATGAGGGCCAGCTCCTAGTTCACCGCATCACTCCCAGGGGGGATTTGTTGATATATTTAGGTAGTCATGTGTGTGAACACACTAGGACCACCGGGGCACTTCTTTCCCTCTTTAGGAGGTTTTTTTCCCCTGGCTTGTATATACGCCTATTGCCCTAATGGGCTACTTATCTTTGTACATTATCTAGTAATACATTCAGTATTGTGTGTTGTGCCCCAAGCTTCTTCTTCTTCCTTGTGTTGTTCGCGTGCTTCTGCAGACGTCTAACTCCAACAGAAGGTATATTTGTTATCTCATTATTCTCGAGATTACGTCTATATCTTTTGTTTCTTTGCCTTTTACTTTGGAGATTTTGAAGTTCCTGTTCGTACTCGCTAAGGAATGCTTGCATGCATTCGCTATTATATGCTACAAAAATAGAAACATCATTTTTTTCTTGAAATGTAAATAAAAATGGAACTCCCTTACCTGATAATACCTCATGTGTTATTTTTGAAGAAGACTCGTTGGTCCATGCACGTGAAGCTTCTTCATGAACTCTTTCAAGGTACTCACTAATGTAATACATGCACTCTTCAAGCATCCAACCCTTTGCCATGGATCCTTCTGGTTTCCCTCTTTGTTGCACATAACCTTTTAATATTCCCATAAATCACTCGACCCAAAACATCCATCAAGTGTTGAAAACACCTGCAATCTCTATTTCATTTACAAGATGGACTAATAAATGAACGTGAATATACAAAAATGAAGTAGGAAGCTCTTTCTCCATCAAGCATAGTAGCTCTTTGCATTCATGTTTTCTTCGTGGGACCGAGTTTTTGTCAATCTCTTTTGATGTAATCCACCTATAGATATCCAAAAAAAAAATTATAATGAAGTTAATTCAAAAATAAAAGATATCCAATATTCATACATATTAAATATAAAAGTATCATAATTACCTTATAAGCAATCCAAGACGATAGATAACATCTCGTACTCCTTTCGTTGTACATCCATCGATAACCAAAGGTAAAATCTGTCTCAAAAATTTATGCTAGTCATGGGTCTTTAACCCAGATAAGCTCTTATCATCCATACTAAACATGTTTTGAAAAAATGCTCCATATCCTATAGGAGTCCTAATCAATTGAATCCTATTGTCAATAGTTTGTATCTCTTTTGTTGTAAGTACCCAAGTAGCAGATGCATAAATCATTTCCTATCAATGTCTATCAAAAACTGGCCATAACTTTGGTTTGGAGTTTTGATCTTCCAAATCATTCCTTGATGCTATGGTATTCTTTTAGTCCAAGAAGATGTTGCCATAGTTAATAACCAATATTCTTGAATACATGCATAGTATTAAGAAGATGAAATACTTTTAACACTTTCTAGTACTCCAAAGAATACCATATTGATATGTTCTCTGTGAGTGCCAATTTTCGTTTACCTCTCTTCACATACTTATTATCTTCATCATCATTGAAGATTTCTGATTCTGGATCTATCAAAGGTCCATTCCTCCATTTTTTATGCCAATCCATAGGCGTCATAGGTTTTGGACACTGACTTGTTTCAAGCTTTCCATTAAAATGTATTGCTTCTCTTTTAGATCTTAATGGATGATCATTAGGCAAGAATCGTCGATGTTGAAGATAAATATTTTTGTTGAGATTCTTATTGTAGATTGATCTCAACCAATCACCACAATATGGACAAGATTTATAACTCTTAGTAGATATTCTTGCATCATGAAAATGATAAAAATATAATTAGATTAAATCACACTTATTTACATGCATATTGAATAAAAAAATTACATCAATACCTGAACAAACACCATATCCTAGAGAATCGTGAATAGTCCAAGCCACAATACCATGAACCATAATATGTCTTTCATTGATGCTTTTCGATACATCAATGACATTAATACCTCTCCATAACTCTTGGAGATCGTGAATGAGAGGAGAAAGATATATATTCATATCTTTAACTTGTTTTTTGCCTAGGATTAAAAGTGAAAGCATTAAATGTTCCTTTTTAATGCTAAGATATGGTGGAAGATTTTAGTTTATGACTACCAGTGGCCATGTTGACCATTTATTGGATTTCATGGAGAATGGATTAACCCCATCTAATGCAAGTCCTAACTTTAGATTCTGTGGATTTTGTGCAAATTCAGGCCATGTAGAATCAATATGCTGAAAAGCAACACTATCATGAGGAATTCTGATTATTCCATCACAACTTTTACGATCATGTCCCCATGTCAAAAGCTTTGATAATTCGGGGCTTCGAAACATATGTCTAATCCATGGAGCCAATGGAAAATTTCTCAATACCTTTTCAAGAGAAAGGAAGTTCAACAAAATGTGAACAGGTAACACAAAACGAAGTTTTTTAGGAAACTAACGATTTCATTGGGAATGCATATAGTCAGGCCCACAAGGAAATTGAGAAATCAAACATCAAAATTGACCTTAGGGCATCTGGAGCCTCAAGATTATTCAAGTCAATTAAAACAGAGGTTAGTATTCTTGAGTTGATAAACATGGATGCAAAATTCAGGTCTCAAGTACTGTAGATTATTGATGAGGCTTCCTCATCCACCTTGGTGGCCAAGACTATTGCCTTAGGCCAAGGGAAGGGTGTAGAAGAAGCACCTCTCACGGACTATAAGAGTCCCAGACTGAAAAAAAATTAAAGGATTAAAGTTATAAGGAGTCATTGTGGATGGTTGGTCTGGCATAAATTTGATGCTTGAGCATACCCTATGCAACAAAGTGGGTTGAAGCTATTGCCTCCTCTGATTGCACTGCTCAAATTGTTGCTGATTTCATTTATAGTAACATCATTTGCAGATTTGGATGCCCCTTTGAAATTTTTACAGACGAAGGTACTCATTTTGTGAGCAAGGTCCTACAGGAAATTTTTAACACGTACAAAATTCTACATTGGACCTCTTGTACCTATTATCCAAAAACTATTTAACAGGAAAAATCCACCAATAAGGTATTAATTGCCATGTTAAGGAAGGAATGTATGTTACAACCCACTTCCTAGGGCATAGCTTATCAAGCTACCCTATGGGCATACAGATTAGCTTACCAAAAAGATACTAGATATTCTCCATTCCAATTGGTTTATGGGATATTTCCTATTGAACCCTTTGAATTTCTACATGGGTCACGAAAACTAGCATTCATGCAGGGAAATAAAGATTGTGGTGTCTCTTAGAGGCCTAGAGCACTGCACAAAGTGGAAGAGATACATTTACATGCTGCAAAACAATTGATAGAGAATCAAATGAAGAGCAAGGAGGCACATGATCGAATTCTATGGACCAATAACTTACAAATAGCCATGTTAGTTCTTCTCCATAGACCTCAAATCCACACACAAGTAAGGGGAAAATGGCTTTCACACTAGGAAGGACCTTATGGAATTAAAACAAATTGGGATGCAGTGGAGTTAGAGACTCTAAAAGGAGAGGTCCTACCACTAGTCAACATGTCAACGCTCAAGGCCTATCATCAGCACTACTGAAGATTTATGGATCACCTAGAACTTGCAAAATCTGTCCAGGTTGTACATAGCCTTCTCATATCATTTTGTTCAAGTTTTAGTAGTTTTTTTTTATCCTTTTCATACTTGTTCCTTGAGTTTTAGGAAATTTAGCAACCATTTGATTGCCTTTGCATAAGCACAATTTGTGGACATTTTTGGGAAATTTTTCAAGCATTTTTAGACTTTTTCTAGTATTTTTTCATCCTTTTCAAATGTCATTTTCTTCATAAATTGGAGGAATAAAAGGAAGCTCTATGTGGTTTTGAGTGAGAAAATTGGCTCAACTTGTAGGGAATTTTTTGAGAGTTTTCTCTGAATTTTTTGGATTTTTTCTGCATTTATTTTATTTTATTTTTATTTTTATCCATTTTTTGATATCCCCCCACCCGAAAAAAAGGGTCCCCCTAGAGCTTAAATTTATTTTTAACAAAAAAATATCTCTCTCTCTCTCTCTCTCTCTCTCTCTCTCTCTCTCTCTCTCTCTCTCTCTCTCTCTCTCTCTCTCTCCCCCCCCCCCCCGCCCCTCACGCCTTTTTATTTTTTATTATTGTTTATTTTTTATTTTTTACTTTATTTATTTATTCTTATTTTTATTTTTACGTTATTTAATTTTTTTCCTTTATTTTTTATTTTTATTTTTATTGTCTTTGTTTATTCTTTCATTTTATTTTTTTCGAATTTATCATTTCAACAAAAAAAAACTAGGAAGATATAAAGTGTATTATATATATATATATATATATATATATATATATATATATATATATATATATATATATATATATATATATATATATATATATATATATATATATATATATATATATTTATTTATTTATTTATTTATTTATTTATTTATTTATTTATTTATTTTTCTTTATTTTTTTATTTCCCTTGGTCCAATGTTTTTGGCTTTGGATTGCACCTCGGATGGCCAATTTTTTCAAAGTTGGAGTCATTTTCATGTGTTTTGACACCTTTCAATTCAGTTTTTGCATTAGGTTTTCCAAAAACGGAACTTTTCTTTGACTTTTGGTCAAAACCCACATGTTTCATGAACATTTCCCACATGTTTTTCATTAGGTGCACATTTGAAGAATTAAAAGGCAAAATGTGAAGGTATGTGAAGTGGTAGCATACGCAGAAGTGAAAGCATGGCCCCCTAATTAGAATTTTTGTTTTAGTCCAAAGTCACTACAAGATAAAATAGGGATTCGTTGGCTACCCACTTTTGGAGACAATCTTTGGACATCAAAGTGAGTACCAAGATACTCTAGCAGTTAGGAGCGTACGTGAACCGACATTCAAATCAAGGCAATGCATTATGTTTGAGAGACTAAGCAAGAGACATACAGAGTGTGCGACGTAGAGAAGTGAAGTGCAAGCTTAGCATGAAGAGTGTCTAAGAAGTGTGCAGAGAAGTGCTAAGCATACAACCAAAGGTCCTAAGGTCCCATTGAAGTTGTGTGCACGGCGATAGAAGGTGTCCATTCCTCCCCCTAGTGGAAGCTTGAGTGCAAGGTGTGCACAAGTGCAAGCTTCGAGAAGGTGGAGGTCTGGTGCAGAGAAGATCAGCAACAACAAGAACCTTCGGTATTTTTATACTTTGTGATTGTGCACTCTTTAGGATTTTGCACAAAAAGCATTTGGGTTGTATTGTACATCACCATTGTACTTTGCTCCTTACAATCAATCTACAAAAGCTTCCTGTGTTTGTATCTTTCTTCTTATCTTTGTCCCTTCTCCTACAAACAATCAAATTCCTTTGTGCACAAGAATCCCCCAACACATTTAAAGGTTGTGTTTGGAAAGCACTCCTGGTACTACACTAACCATCAGCAAGGGAGAGGAGGCACTTTGATTGATATTTCTCATTCCTTACATCACCTTGTTCGTGAAGTTATTACTAGCCCCACTCATCAATGGGTGGGGTTAGCTCATAATAAACCTTTTAACTACACTGTTATTAGTGTTTATGCAGCCAACTGTTCTAATATTAGGACTTCTTGTTGGGAAGAGATAAACAGTCGGACTGGCCCTCTTATCCTTATTGGGGACTTTAATATGGTCACCACCTTACATGAGAGATATGATAAAAAGAGTTCCATCATAAATGGGCAAGAGTGGGGTGCTTGGATTAGACTCATCACTAATCACGACGTGACTGATCTTTCGATCGATGTTGGTTACACTTGGAACAATAAACAAAAGGGGAATAATCATCTTGGTGCTAGATTGGATAGAGGGTACGTGAATATCTCCTACCTTCAACACTTTTAGGATGTTAAGGCTTCCATTGACCATACCCTATGTATTTATGAACATACCTCCTTGTCTATATCTTTTAGGCATAATTGCCCTAGCATTAAAGCTCGATGGCGGCATCTAGAAACCTCTCTCCTTAATATCTCTTGTGTGATGGAGAAGACTAAGGAGATCTTTTCTCATTTCTTTAACATCTACCCCAGCCCGTGTGTTGCTTGGGCCAAAGCTATAAAAGAAATGCAAAAACTATTAACCTAATATAAAAGGCTTAAGAACAACATTAGGGCTAAGAGAAGGCAGGACATAGCTCTTGAAATTAACAATCTCTTATCCTCTCAAGGTCCTCATATGGAGAATGTGGAAAAGATTCTTTGCCTTCAAGATAATTGAAGTGTGAGGAGTACATTGAGTCTAGAGGTATTCTCTCCTCATCAAAAGAGTTTTGGGCTGGAAATCTTGATAGGCCTACCAAAAGTATGTTTTCTCTGCTTAAGAAGATAAAAAGCAAAGATTTCATACCGATGTTGATGAAGAAGCCAGGTGGTTACGTTGTCACTATTGAGGAGAGTTTGCAGGAGGCTACCTACTTCTTTACTTATGTTTTCTCTGGTTCTCACAAGTGGGGGAGGATATCTGTGGACCCAGGGCCCTCATTTCTCTTAAAAGAAGAAAACTATTCCTCCTAGATTGGTTGCCTTGCTAGACCAGCCTCTCACAGTGAGCGAGATCAAAGAAACCATTGGTAAATTGAAACCCTACAAATCTCCTGGCCTTGATGCCCTTCCTAATGAGTTTTTCATTAAGCTAAAAGATTTCTTGACTCCCTTTATTCTCTTGATTTGGAGAGATGGATTTACCAAAGGCACTCTTCCTATTGAAAGTAATACTAGATTCATAAAGCTAATCCACAAGAAATGGCCTAAAGATGACTTGAACAACTAGAGACCTATCACCTGCCTTACTACCATCTACAAAATTTTGCCTCTACCCTTGCTAGGAGACTTAGTCCTCTTATGAAGGATATTATCCTCCCTGAACAAAAGGGATTTATAAAAGGGAGGCTCATTCTAGATTCCATCATTTCCTTGTGGGAAGGAATGGAGTTTTCCGAGGAGTCCAATCAACCTTACTTCTTCTTCAAGATAGACTTTGACAAGGCTTATGATAGGATAGAGTGGGATTTTGTCCTACAATCTCTTCATGATATAGGAGTTGGCTCTAAGTTCATTAGGCATGTTAGCACCTTGTTTGGAAATGCTCACTCTAAGCTATCCATTAATGGTCTTTCTCCCCCATTTAGACTTAGAAGGTCTATCAAGCAAGGCTGCCCCCTGACCCCCTTACTTTTCTCCATAGCCATTGATTCCCTAGGTTGGATCTTAAAAGATGCTATGAAAAACAAATAGCTTCAAGGTATTTGCATCCAAAGAGCTGATGATCAAATGTGGCTCCAAGCCTTTGTTGATGACACCAACATAATTTTCAAGGCTAATGAAAATTATGCCCAATGCATCTTGGATTGTCTCCAAACCTTTTGTCTTGCTAGTGGCTCTCACATTAACCATAAGAAAACAACCTTCAGATCTTCTACTGGTCATATACCTCAGTGCATCTCTTCTACTAGATGTGACATTATAAAAGATGGAGTAATATTTAGATTATTAGGTATCCCCATGGGCTTCCAGGTCTCCTATGAAAATAGGATTGGGTGATGAAAAAGTTTAGATGAAGCTGTTCCACTAGTATGCTTTTCAATCGTCTTATCTCATTGAGCCTTTTTTTGAACCATTACATTCTTCCCACTCTAGTTTACTTCTTTTCGTGCTAGACTCCCAACAAAAGTCATTTCAATCAAGTTATTGCCCTTTGTACAAGATTTCTTTGGGAACGTAGCTTGCACCACAACTCAGTGCCGAAAGTGGCCTCGAAGATTTGTTGTCTTCCTACGAAGGTAGGGGGATTGGGAATTCTTTGTCCTCTAAAAATGTGTGCTAACTTAGCTGCCAAATGGGTTTTTAGGTCAGTGGATTCGATTGATTTTTGGGATTTTCTTATCAAGAGGAACATTAACTAGTTCTCATTGCTTAACTATAAATCTTGGAAAAACCATGCCCTCTAGGACATTATAGCCTCCCCCACCCTATATTCCCCTATTGGTTTTAAACTCTGTTGTAGGTTTTGGGATGCCTGGATGATGGCCAAAAAAGGTTATATTCTTAACTCCAATTACTATAACTCTGGTTCCTTTTTCTTACAAGAAAGCATACGGATAGGGTGGCTTTCTCTATGGCACAATGGAAACTTGGGAATCAAAGAACATAAGTGTTTCAAAAAAGGTTCTTTCAGCTAGCATGACTCCTAACTGTTGATGGAGAGATCATGTCAGAAAACCACATCTACAGTAGTACTGATTTATCCTCTAGTTGTATGCAGGTCCTTATGATGCACAGAAATATGTTTCACGACAAGCTGGCTAAGTGTCTCTCACACAGACCAGTGCTTTTGAAGGAAGTGCTTGAGGACATCCTCCACAGCTTCAAGAGAAACAAAGGATCTATTAACTTGATCATTCCTAAACTCAATACTACGTGGTGGTCAACCAAAACACCAGATAGTGGCAGCATAGATTCAACTGCTTGTGGGCATTTTCCATGAACATCAACCAGTTTTTTCTTCTTTGGCTAATAATACATCATGGTGTCTGGTGTGGGTCTAAAAATAGGAAGTTTTAAATTAATGATGGAGTTTGTGTTTTTTGAGGCACAGTGGAGGATCTCCCCCACCTTTTCTACAATTGTTCTGATGCCCAAAGGTTCTGGTCTTTCCTGCATTCATATTATCAAAAGGTCAATATTTCTCTAACCTTTAAGGAGACCTTACTTGGCTGCTGCAATAAGATGGATATTGTGCTGTGGAACATATGGAGAGCCCTGATTCTTTGGAGAATTTGGAAAAGCAGGAATGCCACCTTGTGGAACAGACAAAGAAGAGATTCTCTGTATTCTTTTGCTCAAACCTTCAAAACAAAGGGTGCACATTGTACATCTGCTACTAGATATGCTCTTGCTCCTAAATTTTCTATTGTTCTCCACCTTCAAAGCACCCCCATTAGCCAATGGAGGGACTCCTTACTTAAGTTGTACTCTATATCTAGATCTGAAATGATTCTCTCATGTACATGACCTCTAAGCACTCTGTTGTGTAGTAAGAGCACATTTATCCCTAAAACACATAGAAAGTCTTTCAATTAGTCTATTCTCTAAGCCATTTTGAGTTAACTTCCATAGAAAAATCAATGGAAATTAGCCACTGTGGACATCAACATCACACTCCAAAGCCTAGTGTGTAGCCTAGTCCAAATCTCACTCAATGCTTTAGCCTGAATCCTAGCGAGTAGTCCAATCCAAAGCCATGTTGGTAGCCTAGTCCAAAGCCAAGTTGATAGCCTAGTCTAAAGCCTAGTTGCTATACAAATCCAAAACCCAATAAGTAGCCTATTCAATAATCCAATTTCTAGCCTAATCATGAAAGAAAATTAAAAAAATGGCTGCAAGTTGCCTATGTACGTATGTATGTATCTATGTATGTATATATGTATTCACTCATGCATGCATGCATGTATGTATGTATGTATGTATGTATGTATGTATGTATGTATGAATGTATGTATGTATGTACGTATGTATGTATGTATGAATGTATGTATGTATTTATGTATGCATGTATGTGACTAAGTAACTAAGTGAGTGAGTAATTAACTAAGTAAGTAATAAAATATTTATGTACGTACGTACATACATATGTTTGTTGTATGTATGAATATATGTATTTATGTATGTATTTAATTCATTATGTATATATGTATGTATGCACGTATGTATGTATGCACGTATGTATGTATGTATATATGTATGTATGTGTGTAAGTAAGTTACTGAGTAAGTCAGAAACTAATTTGTAAGTCACTAATTAGCAAGTAATTAAGTGTGTACATATGACGTATGTTTGTATGTATATATGTATGTAAGTGAGTAATTAAGTAAGTAAGTATGTATGCATTTATCTCTCTCTCTGCACATATATATATATATATATATATATATATATATATATATATATATATATATGTATGTATGCATATACGTATGTATGTATGTATGTATCTACGTATGTATGTAGTTAAGTATATACATATGTATATATGTACAGATAAATATATGTATGCATTAGTGTATGTATGTAATCTGGTAAGTAAGTATGTAAGTATGTATGCATGTTTTTATATATGCATGTACGTTTTCACTTCAAAAAATTTCAATATACTACCAAAAAACGTAACTACATATAGAAACATTCTACATACACGTACAAAAGAACCTACTACATACACCTATAGTGAATTTACATGTGTTCATATGTGTGTGTATGCCTATATTTATGTATCTCTTTATGTATAGATATGTATGTATGTATGTATGTATGTGCATATGTATGTAAGCACATATGTGCATATGTATGTTTGTATGTATGTACATATGTATGTATGTATGCATGATGTATGTACGTATGTATTTATCTATGTATGTATGTATGTATGTATCTAAGTAAGTAAGTAAGTAAGTAAGTTGTAAGTTACTAAGTAAGTAAGTAAGTAAATAAGTACGTAAGTAAGTTATTAAGTAAGTAAGTAAGCATGTATGTATGTAATGTATGTATGTGTGTATGTATGTATGTATGTAGGTATGTATGTATGTATGTATGTATGTATGTATGTATGTATGTATGTATGCATGCATGCATGCATGCGTGCATGCATGTATGTATGCATGTGTTCTATATATGTATGTATGAATGTATGTATGAATGAATGTATGTATGTATGTATGTATGAATGTATGTATGTATGTATGTATGTATGTATGTATGTATGTATGTATGTATGTATGTATGTGTGTGTATGTATGTGTGTATGTATGTATATATCCATGTATGTAAGTACGTAATTAAGTAAGTAAGTAAGTAAGTAATTAAGTAAGTAAGTATGTAAGTAAGTAAGTAAGTAAGTAAGCACGTAAGTAAATATGTATGTTTATATGCATGTATATATGTATGTGTGTATGTATGTATGTATGTGTGAATGTATGTAAGCATGCATGTATGTATGTATGTGTGTGCATGTATGTATATATGTATGTGTGAATGTATGTAAGCATGTATGTATGTATGTATGTATGTATGTATTTATGTATGTATGTATGTATGTATGTATGCATGCATGCATGCATGTATGTATATATGTATGTATGTATGTATGTATCTATGATGTATGTATGCATGCATGTAAGTAAGTAAGTAGGTATTTAAGTATGTATGTACATATGTATGTACGATTGTATGTATGGATGTATGTATGAATGTATGTATGTATGTATGTATGCATTTTTGTATTTATGTATGTATGTATTTATGTATATATATATATATATTTATGTATGTATGTATGTATATGTAAGTAAGTAAGTATGTATGTATGTATGCTTTTGTAGTACATATGTATGTAAGTATTTAAACATTATGTGTCTGTATACATCTATGTATCTATGATTTTATGTATGTATGATCGTATGTATATCTATATGTATGTATTTCTGTATGCTAAAATTTCTTTCACTATATACAATGCCATATGGTGAAAATTAAATTTGGCAAAGATTTTCCTAAATATGGAACAAGAAATAAAAATACCATAAGGAGTGCAAACCTCTTAGCAAACAAATCCGACAGCCCGTAATGGAAGCCAGTAAGGCTATAAATAGAAAATGGCATGCATGCCATAAAACCATCCAAGAAGCTTTCCTTTTCAATGTGAAAAAAGACAATCCACTTGCAAAATAACATTCTACTTGCAGAAATAGACATTCTACTTGTGAAAATATACATTCTACTACTAAAAAGACATTACATTGTATGTGTACATGTGTGAATGTATTTGTACATGTATGTATGTGTATATGTATGTGTGTATGAATGTGTGTGTATGTATGTCTATACCTATGTGTCTGTATATGTAGTTGTGTATATATACATGCATGTGTTTATGTGTATGCATGTGTGTGTATGTATGTATGTATGTATATATGTGTGTGTATGAATTTTTGTATGTGTGTGTTGTCACGATCTTGCTCATGCGCAAAGACAGGTCACGAATGTAGAAAACACACACAAGAATAGATGCAACAAGAGATGAGAAAGAACACAGATTGGGTGCAATCTCCCCCCATGCACTCTGTTTCGACAGTCCATAGAGTGCATGTATTTATAGGAATTTTGATTACGTCGAAAAGAGTGGTTACATGAGAGCGACTTCGAAAAGCAAGCGTGAAACTAAAAGTTGGTAACTTTTACAGAAAGCCATTGCTTTCAATAACAAAAACTGCGGTCTACAATGACCCTTATTCTAACCATTACTTTTCTAACTGTTTCTAACAATAGAACCTTCTACAAGGGTTTATTTACAAGATAAATAATAATTATTCGGATTATTGATATCCTCCCTTTCACGCCTTGCATGCTCCTCATGAACCTTCAGCAGCTATATCAGAAACATCAAAAACACATTAATACATCAATAATTTAACACTCTAACAATGCATTGTTCAATAATAATTTAACACTCCAACAATGCATTGTTCAACATATTCCATGTTACACTCCAACAATGCATTGTTCAACATATTCCATGTTACACTCCAGCAATGCATTGTTCAACATATTCCATAAGTTATAACATGCCCCTCAGTTGTGTATGATAAGCAAAAATTAAGTGGTCATAATGGGGTGTTAATTGTGTTTAATGTATCCATTGACATTCTGCAATAGAGTGATTTTTGTACTTAACCAAATATCGATGATATTGAGTACCTGTGTGTGTAGTAGTGACATCACGATCAATGATTTTCTCAGGAACTAAAATTTCAGATTGTTCTTCAATTAAAGGGGGATCATCAAGAAGTGGAGTGAGTGGTAAAGTTCCTTTAAATGGTTTAAGTAAACTAATATGAAGAGAGTTATGTATAGTCCAATGAGATGGAATATCTAATCTAAATGAATTATCATTAATTTTTTCTATAATGCGAAACAGTCAAGTTTAATTTTAGGATGCTGCAAAATGATTTTGAGAGGTCTTTTAATGATACGCAACCATACAAAATCATTTTCCTTGACTTCGTTGGCTAATCGGTTAGTATTGATATTACGTGTATATTGCTCTTGACTTTTCCTAATGTGCTCGTGAACATCATGAAGTATAGAAACGTGATCATGAGCAATAGAATCAGCCATCGGAATGTCAATTTGGGTGAGGGACATGGGAGTGGGAATCTTTTTACCAGAAACAATTTCAAAAGGTGCACGACCAGTAGTGGTGTGTGCAGTATTATGGTAAGCAAATTGAAGCAATGGCATCTTTTCATCCCAGTTATTAGGATTATCTAGTGAATAACAATGCAATAAATCAAGAATAGCATTGGTTGTAGCCTCACTTTGTCCATTACTTTCAGGATGAAATGCAGAGCTAAAATCTAATTTAGAACCAAAATGTTGAAATAAGGCAACCCAAAAAATATTACAGAATCTAACATCACGATCAGATAACGTTACTTTAGGAAATCCATGATGTGGGAAAATGCATTTAATGAATAATTTTGCAGCTTGAGGTGCAGTCAAAGTTTTTCTACATGGAATGAAATATGCATATTTATTAAACCTATCAACTATTGTCCAAATCATATCATTATGTGATGAAGTGATGGGAAGACCGGTGATAAAATCCATAGAAATTTGTTCCCATGGTTCATTTGGAATGGAAAGTGGCATTAATAATCCAAATGGTTTACCATGATGACGTTTGACATGTTGACATACAATGCATTGAGAAACATAATGTGCAATATCTTTTTCCATGTGTGGCCAAAAGAAGAAATCTTTGCAAGCAAAAATGGTGCTTTGTATGCCTCTATGACCCATGTAAGATGGTTCATGCATTTCTTTGATGACAAAGTCTTTAAAAGCTTGGGTTATGCACAATCTATGTTGAAAACAAAGAAAACTATTATGAAATGTTTAATGTTCATCAGATAAAGATGCACTATTGCTGAAGTCATGCCATGCACGTGAAAAATACAAATCAGATGCATAAGTGGAAACCATGTCTTGAAAAGAATGAATTTGGATGGCAAAAATATTATTCAAAACAACAGAATGCAAAGGAAAACGGCTAAGAGCATCCGCTACAACATTAGCTTTACCAGGTTGATCTTGTATCATGGGTTGGAAATTTTGAATGAATGATGCCCATTTAAGATGCATATCAGAGATTAAAGGTTGACTTAATAAATGCTTAATAGCCTGTTGATCGGTTTTGATTAAGACCTGAGAGCTTGTTGGAGATAGATGTTTGCGGAAGCACGCGAACAACACAAGGAAGAAGAAGAAGCTTGGAGCACAAACACACAATACTGAATGTATTACTAGAGAATGTACAAAGATAAGTAGCCCATTAGGGCAATAGGCGTATATACAAGCCAGGGGAAAAAAACCTCCTAAAGAGGGAAAAAAGTGCCCCGGCAGTCCTAGTGTGTTCACACACATCACTACCTAAATATATCAACAAATCCCCCCTAGGAGTGATGCGGTGAACAAGGAGCTGGCACTCATGTATAAGGAAGTGCCAAGCTATGTGGAAATCACTCCACAAAAGGAAGTAAGCCCAAAGCTTTGTGGAAAGCTTCAAACTTCTCCCTAGGCAGAGCCTTCGTGAAAAGGTCTGCAATGTTCTCCTACGTGGGCACATATGCCAAGCTGATCTCCCCAGCAGAGAACCTCTCCCTGACATAGTGATAATGCACCTCAATGTGCTTAGTGCGAGCATGGAACACAGGGTCCCTCGCAACTGCCAATGCACTCCGACTATCAGTGAAGATGGTGGTGGCAGAAGACTGACCAACACCCAAATCAGCCATAAGGCGTCTGAGCCACACACACTCAACAGTAGGTGTGAAAGCTGCCCTATACTCAGCCTCACAACTAGAAGTGGCCACAGTAGGCTGCTTCTTGCTCAACCAAGATATACATGAGCTACCAAGCATGAAGCAAAAGCCACTAGTGGACACACGAGTGTCATAGCAACCAGCCCAATCTGAGTTAGAAAAAGCATGCAAATCTGGCGGTAGTGATCCCCCCTTGGGATAAAACAACCCAAGTAGCCGAGTACCACTCAAGTAGCGAAAGATGCACTTAACCACCTTCCAGTGCGTGACTCCTGGGCAATGCATAAACCTACTCATCTATGAGACAGCAAATTGAATATCTGGCTGAGTAATGCATAAATAAATCAAGCATCCAACAGCCTGCTGATAGAGAACAACATCAAATGCATCTCCAGCATCATGAAGATTCAATCGTAAACCTATCTCCATAGGAGTGGCAATAGGCTTACAGTCTTCAAGGCCAAAACGCTACAATAATGTGTCAATATATTTCGTTTGACACAAAGACATTCCACCATCAACTTGCATACACTGAATGCCCAAATAGTGATGTAAATGCCCCAAATCAGACATCTCAAATGAGGCATGCAAATCAGCCTTGAAATCAACAATATGCTTCTCAATAGGACCAGTGAGCAACATGTCATCAACATAGAGAACAATGATCAGAAGCACATCATTAGCACGCTTAACATATAAGGTGCTTTCAGTTGGACTGTTCACAAAACCATGTGCAACCAGATAGGCATGTATCTTCTCATACCAAGCACGTGGTGCTTGCTTTAAACCATATAATGCCTTCTTTAACCTGCACACCTGGTTTTCATGCCCTTTGTACAAAAAGCCACGGGGCTAAAAAGAATACACTTCTTCATGCAAGTCACCATTCAGAAATGTTGTTTCAATGTCCAACTGATGTACATTCCAACCATGATGGGCTGCAAGTGCACAAATGCTCCGAACAGTAGTCATACGGCATGTAGGTGCAAAGGTCTCATCAAAATCAATGCCTCTTTCCTGTGCATAACCCTTTGCAACAAGCCTAGCCTTATACCCGTCAACTCTTCCATCAGGTTTACACTTCAGCTTGTATACCCACTTAGTGCCAATGGCCTTCTTGCCAGGAGGCAAGTCACATAAAGAACATGTATCATTCTTCATTATAGCATCATATTCAGATTGCATGGCAGCCATCCAATTTTCTGAATTCTGTGCTTCATCAAAAGAAACAGGATCATTCTCATCAGAGAGACTAGACGTAGCCATAGCATAGCAATCTGATGCAAAGGAGGCACTATGAGAGCGTGAACGAGTACGATATGACAAAGGTGCATCTAATTTGCTGTCACGCAAAGTCTGCACCAGCCATTTTGGCATAGTTTTTGCTTGCTCAATATAAGCTCTCTCATCAACAAGTGCATGATGTAAATCTGCATCAGAAATAGAAGGATCTGCATCATCATATGAAACTTGCAAAGGCTGAGAAGTTGCCTCATTAGGACCAGCACTAGACTGTCCACTTGTAAAAAGAGGCATCAATGTATCATACATGTCTTTGGAGCTAACAGATGTCTCCTTAGTACATGAAAGCAATGGCTGAATAGCATCTTCCAGAAAGACAACATCACGGCTAACTAGAATGCATTTAGCCTGTGGATGATACAAACGATAGCCTTTACTTTCAGAACTGTACCCAACAAAAATACATTTTACTGCCTTATCATCCAATTTTTTGTGATGTTGTTTAGGCACTAATGCATATGCCAAACAACCAAAAACACGCAGATGAGCAACAAATGGCTTGCGGTCATGCCAAGCCTCATATGGAGTGATAGACTGCAGCACTTTAGTGGGACACCTGTTAAGTACATATGTTGCACACATGACAGCCTCAAGCCAGAAACTATGTGGTAAAGCCTGACTCTTGACCATACACCTCGCCATCTCCATGAGTGACCTGTTCTTTCGTTCAGCAACTCCATTTTGTTGAGGTGTATACGGCACTGTACACTGGTGTTTTATCCCACGTTCAGCCAGAAATGCATTAAAATCAGAAGACATGTATTCCCCCCCTCGATCAGAACGGAGGGTGCCCATTTTACATGCTGACAGATTTTCAGCCAAAACCAAAAACTGTTTAAAGCACATGAACACTTCGGACTTTTCTTTGAGTGGATATACCCATGCATGCCTGGAAAAATCATCAATGAAAGTCATGAAGTAAAGGTAATTCCCAAAAGAGGGTGTCTGCATAGGACCACAAACATCACTATGTACAAGCTGCAATTTCTGCGTAGCCCGAACTGAACCAACTTTTGGAAAGAAGGAACGCTGCATTTTGCCCAAAATACAGCCTTCACATATGTTTTCCAGGTGCCTCAACCTTGGGCAAAGAAGACACCATATCAGATTTTTGCAGGCGTAGCAAACTAGCAAAATTTAGATGTCCAAAGCGTGCATGCCAAAGCTTTGCATCTGATATAGCCTAAGAATCATGAACTGCACATGCCAAATCATTCACAGATCTTTCATAGTCTATGAGCTTATACAGCCCATGACATAAAATGCCAGAAGCAATAATCACATCGCCATTTGATAGATCATGAACTCTACACCTATCATCAACGAATTTCACAACCAAGCCAATCTTGGCTAATGCAAAAACTGATAATAGATTCTTCTTGATCCCTGGCACAAATAAGGCATCTGACAAGGTGAAAGAACTACCATCAGCAGTAGTCAAAATGATCTTACCAACTCCCAAAACAGGATAAGAGGAGTTGTTGGCGCATGTGATAGTATTCCCTGTAGGGGCAGGCTCGAGTGAAAGTGCGCTGTGAGGTAATATGTTTGGTCGCCCCACTGTCGAAGTACCAAACATCTGAGTCCACTGCAGACATGCAGTGCTCATGAGAAGATGGGTCAAAACTACAAACAGTAGTAAACGCCCATTCTTCTTCCTGCACAAGATTAGCAGACTCTGTTTTTGGTGTAGAGGCTTCTGCAACAACCATTCTAGCCTCCTTTTTCTTTGCCTCTTTTGCAGCCAGTTTTGGACAGTTCTTTATGATATGATCATTCCCTTTACAGTACTTGCAAAACAATTTCTGCTTTTTTAATTTCTTCTCATCTTTATCCTGGTTCTTCGAATGTGCAGCATTTGCAGATTTCTGCTTACTAGTAGAAGAGCTCCATTTTCCTTTGCCCTTCTGACTAGCTAGGAAAGCTTGATCTACAACACGCATAATGGACGTGTTATGCCTGGACTGATCTTCCTGCAACAGAATAGAGACTAACTCCTCAAATGATAAGGCATTCCGATTGCCTTTCATCATCAACCGAAGAGTAGAAGCTGAAAAGTGCATGTTTCAGTTTTTCAAAGGAGTGTTGTTGGGTAAGTCCCCATGCAAATATTATTTCTTTTTCAACAACAAGGTAAGAGGCAATGCTAAATAAGAAAAATTTTGAACAAACTTCCTATATAAACTAGCCAACCCAAGAAAAGAACGAACATCATTGACTGATTGTGGTGTAGGCCATTCTACTATAACTCTAATCTTTTTCGGATCCACATACACACCTTCACTTGAAATAATATGTCCTAAATATTCTAGCTTACGTTGAAAGAAGTAACTCTTTTCAAGATTAGCATAAAGTGTGTTCTCTCCTAACAAATGAAAAATTATTTCAAGATGCTTTTCATGTTTACTATCATTCTTACTGTAAACAAGTATATCATTCAAGAATACAAGAACAAAAGCTTGATAATCAAGAAAAAATATTGTTCATCATTCGTGCAAATGTAGCACGGGCATTAGTAAGTCCAAAGGGCATTACCATAAATTCATAATGGCCAGTTTGAGTTCTAAATGCAGTCTTAAAAATATCACTTTGTGTCATACGAATCTGATGGTAACCCGATTTAAGATCAATTTTACTAAAGACACGAGCTCCTTGTACCTTATCTAAGAGATCATCTATTCGAGGAATAGGGTATCTATTCTTTATTGTGATCTTGTTAATGTCTCTATAATCAATGCACATGCGATAAGTTTTATTCTTCTTCTCTACTAAGAGAACTGGTGCTCAAAATGGGGAAGAACTAGGGCTTATAATTCCTTTCTGTAGTAGGTCTTTTACTTGGTTTTCTATTTCTTTTTGGTGTAGTGGGCCATGTCTATAAGGTGCTTTATGAGGAGGAGAACTACCAGGGACTAAGTCTATGCTATGGTCAAAGGATCCTCGAGATGGTGGTAGTTCAGAGGGATACTCAGACATAAAACAATCCTTATAAGTACTCATGAAAGGTTTATATGCATGAGGAAGTGTATGAGTATAATCATTGATGACATTGACAAAAACATTGCATGAGTTGAATCCTTTCCTAAGTGCACCCTTTACTTGAGTGTGACTAATCAATGGAAATGGCTGAAAATCATGCCGTGCAGACAAACTAATGACTTTACCTTTAAATTCAAAGTTAAAGGTATGTGTATGGTAATCAATATGTGGGTTATAATGGTGACAAAAAGGCATACCTAGTATAACATCGTAAGATTGCAAAGGTGCAATGAAAAATGTTTGTGAATCAACATATGGGCCTATGCTAATTGTAACATCTTGCACTTCTCGTGTTACATTATAACGACTACCTTGAAATGCAGCTTTAACTTTATACAAGGAAGGAAACCTTTGTAATTGAAGTCCTTGTACTATTGACGAAGTCCTCTGAACTACCATCGTCATGTAGAATTTTAACTAGTTTGTTATTTATTGTACCCTGCATGCAAAGTAGAGAGTGAAGAAAGATATTGTTATCCAAGGTACTTAAGTCCTTCTCGTATGATTCCTCTATCCAAACAAGAGGAATTTCTTCATTATGGACCTCCATGTTATGCAATTGAGCTGTAACCGGTTTCACGTGAAGAGGTCGCAATCTGCACCTTATTTTTGTATGTCCAGGTTTACCACAATTCCAGAAGGTGATTCGTGGTCGCTTCTGTTGGCAATCCACCATTGAAGTTTGAAGGGTAGGTGGTTTGGTTGGTTGGAGAGATGAAGCAACAGGTGGAGTTGAGTATTTGGATTCTGGAGGACGAGGAAAACTAGGGTAAGATGGGCATTAAAAGTACGCTTCATAGGAAATGTAGGTTTAACATAAAGTGATCATTGGCACGGTTGCTGTTCGAGTGTTGCCTCACGTAGAGGTGAATTACTGTAATCCTCCATGGTGCTCTTGGACCCTTAAGCTAGTGCTTTCCTCTTGGGATGTACCCTCAAGAAATGTACCCTAGCAGAATGTACCCTATCTGGATGTACCCTGATGTACCTTGACAGGATGTACCCTGTCTGGATGTACCATGGTGTACCCTGAGAAGTGTACCCTGACAGGATGTACCCTCAGAGGTGCCGCGTCACATTGCACCATGCCGCCTTGAAAAAGTAACAAAAAATTGCAAGTTATGTTAAATTTAAGAGGACAAAACTTGAGTGAAAACTCCAAGAAAGAGTGTAGTGGTAAAAGTACTTCCCTTGTAAGTAGGAGGTTGTGGGTTCAAATCCTCCTACCTTAGGGAATCTAAACCTCTCTATTGCCACTCAAAATTAAAATTGCCTCGCGCGTAGCCAACGACTGCCAACGGTCGCCAAGGGAGCCTTGGTTGCCAATGTTGACAATGTATTGCCTAAGTTCTTTGCCTTAGTCGATGCCTTAGTCGATGCCTTAGTCGATGCCGAAGGAGTAAACATAGGTGTAAACGTAGGTGAAAACGTAGGTTCTGCTTCCGGAACTGGAACAGAAACAGGAATCGGAACCGAAATCGGAGACCGAGATGGAGACGGAATCAGAATCAGAATCGCGAACAGAGAACAATACCCTCCATATTGACGCGTGGAGAGCTCTGATACCACTGTTGTCAGGATCTTGCTCACGCGCAAACAGAGGTTACGAATGCAGAAGACACACAGAAGAATAGATGCAACAAGAGACGAGACAGAACATAGATTGGGTGCAATCTCCCCCCATGCACTCTGTTTCGACAGTCCACAGAGTGCATGTATTTATAGGAATTTTGATTACGTCGAAAATAGTGGTTACATGAGAGCGACTTCGAAAAGCAAGCATGAAACTAAAAGTTGGTAACTTTTACAGAAAGCCATTGCTTTCAATAACACTGCGGTCTACAACGACCCTTATTCTAACCATTACTTTTCTAACTCTTTCTAACAATAGAACCTTCTACAACGGTTTATTTACAAGCTAAATAATAATTATTCAGATTATTGATATCCACCCTTTCACGCCTTGCACGCTCCTCACGAACCTTGAGCTGCTATATCAAAAACATCAAAGACACAGTAATACATCAATAATTTAACACTCTAACAATGCATTGTTCAATAATAATTTAACACAACAATGTATTGTTCAACATATGCCATGTCACACTCCAACAATGCATTGTTCAACATATTCCATGTTACACTCCAACAATGCATTGTTCAACATATTCCATAAGTTATAACAGTGTGTGTGCATGTTTTGATGTGTGTGTATATGAATGTGTGTGTATGTATGTATGCATGTATATGTGTGTGTTGAAGCTCAAGGTCAAGGACAAAGCATGGAAGCGCATCAAGGAAGTGGACACACAAGAAGAAGGAGCAAGTAGGGAGCTCCAAGAAGCACATGTCAAATTTTCAGAAGAAATCCCTACAAAAATAGTGATTTTTATCACTAAAAACCATTGTAAATACCATTTTCCATTTTTGTAACTCCATTTTGTTCAAGCCGAGGAGTCCTCGAGCTTGAGGAGTATTAGAACTACCATCCTACCAATTTTCATGATTTTTACACTCCGTTTGAACCCCCAAATAAGCCCTGGAACCTATTTTTTAACTAGGCCGGACACTAGGTCTGGACAGGGCCAAAACCACTCAAAAACTATAAAAAGGGCTGGAGAGCTCATTTTTGAGGGTAGCTTGTTGTAGATTTCAGTTTTGTAAGAGAGCTCTTTGGTAATCGAAGCTTTCCATTGTTCCACTCTTTGCTCTTACCTTGTGCACGTGTGTGTGTATGTGTGTGCATGCTTATGTGCTTTCACTCACGCACTTGTGCCATCACTTGCTCGCGGTCTTCATACCGGTCCTCACGTCTCCACGGATTGACATTTATGAGGTGTATCTCCTCACGTTGGTACTCACCATTGTGCTAGAGTGACACCAAATTTGGCGCCGTTGCCGGGGAGAGAGCTTGGAGGACGAGCGTGTGACGGTAAGACGTAGAGTAGCGACGTTGGAAGGTAAAAAAATCATCATTTTTAGTTTAGTTTTTGAATTTTCCTTCTTCTTCATCTTCACCATCATCACCATCTCCACCCACCTTCATCTTCTCAGTTTTTTCCATCTTTTAGAGTACATTCACCTTTGTTTTTACTTGTGGTTGTGAGCAAGAAGCTTAGAGAGGGTGCAGAACAGAGGCGCTGAAGAAGTAGTACTAAAAACAACAAAAAATCTGAGTGAACAGCCGGACAAGACGAACCTGCACCAAGTATCGCGGAAGCTGCGCCAGAGATCGTGAGTGAGAAACCGGGCAAACTGGGGTTACACAGAGTAAGGGAAGGTGTTAAAGAAGATAGAGAGGCTCTCAAGGTGAGCAAACACCCATTTAATCTATAATTTCTCAGTAAATCAAGTGTGAAAGAGAAACGATCTGTGCGAAGTATTGTTTGGTACTCATAGGGGTGATTGGAGTGATACAAAGAGTGAGGAGAGGGGAGAAGGACTAGGAAAACAAGGGCATCAAAACAAAACTTAAAAAATCTTGCAAAAATCTTGGCAAAGGGTCAAGTATCGTTTTGCTCCCGCGGTCGAGTATCGCGATACCTGACAAGTATCGTGAATCTCCTGTGGTCGAGTATCGCGATATTTCCCTCCGATCGTGTATCGTTTCATACCGATCGCGATACTTGGCCAGCGATCGTTTCGCAAAGATCGTCGATCGAGTATCGTTTGGTTCAGCGATCGCGATACCTAGCAAGTATCGAGTATCGTTTTGAGTCAGCGATCGTTTGCCAGCGATCGTTTTGTCAAAGATCGTTTTGTCCAGCGATCATTTGGTGAGAGATCGGTATCGTTTCGGTCGGAGATCGGTATCGTTTGTCAAAGATCGCGATATTTATCAGAGATCGGGTATCGCCTAAGTCAGGAATCGTGTATCGTTTTCTTCCAAATATCGAGTATCGTCTTGAGACAAGTATCGTTTTGGCCGAGTATCGTGGACTTCAAGTATCGCGATATTTCTCAACTATCGTGTATCGTGACAAGGTAAGTATCGTGTATCGTCATACAGCGATCGCGATACCTATCAAAGATCGTGTATCGTGGAGTTTGCTCATGATACTTGTTGAAGATCGTGTATCACCTACTTCAAGTATCGCGATACATACCAAGTATCGTGTATCGAGTTCCTCAAGTACCAAGTATCGTGTCCTACAAATGTCATGTATCGCCTGATTTGAAGCATTTTCTGAGAGACCCTGTTTCCCTGTTTTAACCCCCAAAACCCTGAACTGGCATAACTTTCTCATACGAAATCCGTTTGCTGTGATTTTGGTTTTGTTGGAAAGCTAGGATTATTAGATAGGGTATTTTGAAGTTGACCCTCAGGAAAATTGGAAAACCAAGGTGTTCCAAAGGATTTTGAGCAATATAAGAGAACTTTGGGACTAGAAGCCAAGGCTTATGAACCTGAGATCTGGCAGACACTTAGGCGAGGATAGACAAAGCATTAGGTCATCTGAGGCTAGTGTCAACCATACAGCCAAGTCTTGGGCTCAACAGTTTAGTGGTTATTCTTACACGCTAAGTTCAGAAACCAGTGACTCGGAAATGTCTTTTAGCATGGAAAGACCCACACGTAGCTGAGGCATTGCCTGTTTACAGACACCAGAAGGTCCCTATAAGACCCAATTGGAGTATATCCGGACCAACCAGTTAGGTGCTCGCATCTATGAGGATGGTCTAAGACGATCAGTGGTTCAACTCAAGAATCCTGACCAACCCTTTGGACTTGAACACCCAGTGGTCAAGTTTGAAGAGGGTGCTTACATTGATAAGGAAGGAACCATGTATGTGGTTACCAACTTACCAGATAGGACAGATGAGTTTGGAAATATCACTCCTGAGAAGGAGTTAGGGGACCTAGAGCAAGGGAACCTAGGAGGAGAACCCAAGACCCCTAGAGGTAAGTCAGTCTTAACCAGAGTGCTCACTCCAGAATGGATTCCTCAAGATAATAAAAGCATAGAACTATTCGTGAATAGAGAAATGGAGGAAGCCTTTTGGAGATTTAGGCCGGATCAACCCAGCCCAGTAGTCACCATCTATGAATTCAAGGACCCAGAGACACCAGGGAAAGCTGTCTACCTAGATCACACATCTCAGAAATTATTCTTGGTATCAGATCATGACAGACATGCTTACACTTGGCAAGGTGAATCAATTTTCCCTCCACCAAGATCTAATGTTTCCCAGGGCCTCCAAGGAGCCGGATCATCCAAGGCTCCTGAAACCCAGAGAGAAAGAACTAGAGAGAGACCGGAGGTAAGCCTTGCAGACACTATAGGTAGAGACAGATCAGGATATAGAACGGAAAGACTTGAAAGGGAGAGACATAGAGTGTATAGGCATCAAAGAGACGATCATGATTTCCCATTGCCTAGACCACGAGAGCACTCAAGAACCCTTAGACCCTCTCAAGTGGTTAAGACAATGAAGAACTACTTTGATGGATTTGGAGATCCTTATGATCATGTGGCTGAGTTCAAACAAGTGCTAAGAGCTGAACAGGTTGAGGACTTATTCACTCAGTTCGAGGCATTCGGTTTGACTCTTAAGGGTACTGCTTTAGCTTGGTTTCAACCTCTAAACAGTCGCAACTATAGAGAGATAGGTCAGCTGCTAGAAGAATTCATTGTGGAATTTTCCAAGAGTGGTATCAGACATAACACATCATCCTTGATCCACAGCTTCAAGCAGACACCCCAAGAAACAGTGCGACTTGCAGGAAGAAGATTTAGGCAGTACTTGGAAAGATGCCCTGTACCAAAATTACCCACATCAGCCAAACAAGTGGCGCTGTTTTTAGATGGCCTATTGAGCACAAAATTAAGGTCATATGTATACTTGAAAGAGCCTAGATCCATGGAAGAGTGTATACGGATGTGCATTGACATAGAAGACAACTTGGGTGAGGAATTAGGACTATCCAAACTCTATAAGGATTCTGATAGTTCTACAAGTCATACCTCTAGAGCCTCCACTGAGATAGATGAGATAGCTGAGCAAGTGGCCAAAAAGCTAGGAGTTCAAAATAGACAAATGCCAAGGGTCACTTCAGTGAAGCGATGTTATACATGTGGAGGAGATCATATGGCTAATGTCTGCCCAATGATGACTCAACCCCAAGGAAACCCTAATGCTCTGTATTACACCATTGAGAGAAAATACACAAATCATACGGCCCAAGATTGTCCCTATAACAGACAGGCTGTTAGACAAAATTATCAGCAACCTTACCAGCAGGGTAGGTATCAGAATCAGTACCAACAGCCATATTATAGGCCACAACAATATCAACCTCAATACCAACAGCAATATCAGGCACCATATAGGCCACAACCAGTCCTACGAAACCAACCACCAGCTCCTGCCAATGTGATCCCAGTTAAATATACGATGGCGGAGGAGAACCATAATAGAGCATTGGTGCCACTAACCCCATTGGTCTCAGAAAATGATTCTCACGCTCATGGTTCAGACTACTTCCATGAAGATAGTCCACAGGCTTATTATATAGAGTCACCTGAGCAAAGTGAGATTTCTCACTGTCAATATGAGACACCACCTATGGAACAAAATTGGGAGCCAGAATACTCCAATGTCATGTATACGAATCCAATTCCTAGGCCCCAATTGAGACAAGTAAGACCACAAGCCCCTAGAGGACCATGCTTTAGATGTCAGGGCGATCATTTCATTCGTGAATGTCCCCACCAACCAGCTCTGGGACCAGGACAGAACATCACAATACAAGGCTTTTGTCCTGAGTGTGGCAAGGAACACCTTCCTAGAGAGTGTCCCAGGAATCCCTCTAGTGCACCCAAGGTCACACCCATCAACGTGGTAAGCTTAGTGGCAGATTCAAGTTCAAGTAGCAATAATGTGGCTCCTGTACAGGCAGTTACTAGGGCACAGGCTGCACAACAAGCAAAACCATCTGAGCAATTGGAGTCAAGTGAGGCAGGAGAGCCTAGTAAGAGGAAACCAAGAACATGGAAGGATACCAGAGAGAAGGCTAATCGCAAGTGGAACAAAAAGCTATCCGAGCTAGAAGAAAGTCTAAAAGATGCCAAAACAAAAATAGAAGACATTGCATCTCAAAGCCCCTCGCATGCCGAAGCTCCATTCATTCCACCTCATTCCACCCCACCGCCCATTGTAAATAGACCGCAATCAGGGTCTGTTCTTGCAGATCCAACCCCAGAAGGTTTGGACATGATGTTCAAGGCCTACCAGGCTCGTCTTCAAGAAGGGCCAACAGCTGCAAACCTAGACAAGAGTTACCCTAGAGCAGATTTAGAGATTGAACGGATGAAAATGTGCATGAAAATGGTAGAACAAGCTCAAGCCATACTTGAGACTAGTCAAAAGTTCAATCAGACAAACTCTGTCAAACCGGATTTGCATTTCCAAGGCTTACTAGAAAGATTAGAGTAGTTGGTAAACAAACCACAAGTTTCTTTACCTCCACAGGCTCAACCAGTTATTGAAAGAGGAAGCTCACCACCAATGGGAGCTTATGTTCCTAATTCCACGGATGCTAGAATGCCTCCTTCAATTCAACAGTACTCTCAAGAGTTCTTGCGGGAAATACAGGAAGAGAAATGGGCCAAGGAGAAGGGTAATTCCCCTCCTATTCCTGAGATTGATGATCTTCATGATCAATTTCCCCAAGACATTCCGTCTATCTATGGAGACCAAGCAGAGCAACAAGAAGATGAAAGATTAGATTTTGAATCTAATTCTTTACAAGAGTTGCCTCATTTCACAGGCCCATGGGAATCTGAATCTATCCAGATCAGAGCCCCCACAATATTGGTAAGAAATGAAGACTCAGTGATTCCAAGAAACACTGATGTTGTGAAGAACACTAAGGTTCAATGTCATCTCACTGTAGAGGAGCTGCTCAAAGCAAAACCTGAGCTCTGGAATCATGTGAAGGATCAGGTTCCAGAACTTGAATCCAATATGCCAAAAGTAGGCTCTAAGCAAAAAGTTCCAGAGATACCTCTCGACAAGATAGGAGACATGAGCGAAGGTGAAGAAGGTAACACTTATCTTCCGATCACCTATCAAGGTTACACAACCAAGGCAATTGTAGATTCGGGTGCTGGTGTTGCTATTGCGACCACCTCCCTGTGGAAGCAATGGGGCAAACCCACATTAAGACCAACAAGAATGAAGCTTCAAATGGCAGATGGTCATTTTGAAAGACATCTAGGATTGCTCGAAGGGATAACTCTAACCACTTGTGGTGTAGAGTTTGAACATACATTTGCTATATGTGACTTTGAGAAAAATAATGTCTACGAGATGATCCTAGGAAGACCCTTCCTACGACAATTGCAAATAGTACAGGATTGGGGAACCAACTCCTTGTACTTACAGCACTTAGGGGTCACCACCAAGGTCAATTTGAAGGATTACACCTTCAGAGATGTACCACCCCTACAGTGGAATCCTATCCACAAAGCGAAAGAAGATTCTATCTCCGTGCATTCTGGAAGTTCACTTGATCCATCCTGGCTGCATGAAGATACTCACTTGTGGATGTGCAAGGTCCCAGAGGAAGAGGAAAAGCGCCTAAAAGCGAGAGAAGAAGGAACTTCCCCAGGAGATAGACCAATAAAAGACCCAGCCTATACACCGATGATATTTCCAGATGAGGAATTTGAGCCTCATGGTTGGGCAGAAATCTTAGCTACCATGGACATTGCAGTCAATGAAGAACAATGGACACCTCATTGTGATGAGGAGGGTTATGATCTTTCAGTGTTCATGTGTCAGCCCCTGTTGGAAGAGTGTGATCCTAGTGAGTTCATAGAAGAAGAAGAGAATGATGATGATCTAGAATCCATTGTGATGGATACTTACTTTGACTCAGAGGAACACTATTTAGAAGACATAGGAGTGTTAACCCAAAAAGAAGAAGAACCCCTCACGAGTATTAAAACGATAAATTCAAAGGAAGGAAGTGCAGGAGGTCAAAAGAAAAAGAAAAGAAAAGCAGTGAAACAAGAAGAGGAAGAATCATTGTTTGAAGTACCAGATAATTTCAAGAAATATGAAGTGGAAGACCGAAAAATTTTGGTACGAATGCCTAAGAGAGAGGCCATTATAGGAGAAGCATATGACAATAAGGAAAAGACCAAAAAAATTTTAGTGACCATTGAAGGGAACGAAGAACGATGTACGTACATAGGAGATGACCTAAGTGCAAAAGAAGAAGCAGAGCTTGTAGCTCTATTAAGGGAATATAGGGATGTGTTCGCATGGCACTATAGAGACTTGAAAGGAGTAGATCCAAAGATTTGCTCTCATACGATTTCGATGACCCCTGATGCCAAGCCCACTAAACAAAAGCCCTACACATATAATGACAATTATGCAGCCAAAATAAAGGAGGAAATTGACAGGCTGATTGAAGGTGGATTCATCTATGAGATTGAGCACACTGAATGGGTGTCCCCCATTGTGGTGGTGCCCAAGAAGAATGGGAAATTGCGCGTGTGCATTAACCTTAAAAAAGTTAATGCCGCTACGATCAGAGATAGTTATCCACTTCCAATCACCAAACATCTATTGGAGCGTGTTGCAGGCAAGGAAGTTTATAGCTTCCTAGATGGATTTTCAGGTTACAACCAAGTAGCCATTGCCCCCGAAGATCAACACAAAACGGCCTTTGCCACAGAATGGGGAATCTTTGCATTTCGCGTGATGCCATTTGGGCTCACCAATGCACCTGCAACCTTCCAAAGGCTCATGTGTCATGTCTTCAAAGAGTTCTTACGAAAGAGCTTAGAAGTATATGTGGATGATTTATGTGCGCATTCCCAACAGAGAAGTTACCACATCCCTGAGCTCAGACAGATCTTCAACAAGTGTAGAGGTTATCGAGTGTGTCTGAACCCAGAGAAGTGTGTGTTCATGGTGCGACAAGGTAAGATCTTAGGTCACATTGTTTCTAAGAATGGAATTTCAACAGATGAAGACAAGGTAAGAGCGATAGCAGAGTTGCCAAGGCCAAGGAATGTTAAAGAGGTACAAGCCTTTATGGGTCATTGTGGATATTACCGTAGGTTTATCCACATGTATGCCATCATAGCTAAACCTCTTTATGGGTTGTTAACACATTTTGAGTGGAACGAGGAATGCGAGAATTCCTTCAACGAGCTGAAAAGACGTTTGTGCACAGCACCAATATTGACTCCTCCGGATTGGAGCAAACCCTTTCATGTCCATGTAGATGCCTCCAATCATGCAATAGGATGTGTGCTAGCACAACCCACAGGTGAAGGAAACCTAGATTTGCCGATAGCATATGCTAGTAGGCAATTAAATGCAGCTGAACGAAATTATACCACAACGGAGAGAGAAGGTTTAGGTATGGTATATGCTGTGAAGAAGTTTAGACACTATCTATTGGCCAATAAGTTCAAGTTTTTCACTGATCATCAAGCCTTACTATATTTGGTCAATAAACCTTGCAATACAGGCCGCTTAGTAAGATGGTTCCTCTTACTAATGGAATACGACTTTGAAGTTGTTGTCAGGAAAGGTAGAACCCATCTTAGGGCAGACCATCTTTCTCGTATCACTTCAGGAGAGCCACCGAGAGGAGTGTCTGATGAATTGCCCGATGCTTATCTGTTCAATTTAGAAGTTGTTCCTAAATGGGCAAATAAGTTGGTACCAGTCCTAACCTTCGGGCCTGCAAATAAAAATGTGAAAACAAGCAAAGAAGAAATTGTAAAATCACAAAAGTATCAAATATTGGCCGGAAGTATGTACAAGCAAGACCCAGAGGGTGTATTAGCCTGTTGTGTTGAGGACGACGAACATACTAGTTGGATGCAACAAGCCCATGAAGGACTGCTAGGAAATCACTACTCTAAACAACGAACATTGCAGAATCTAAAACGTTTAGGAGTGTATTGGCCTAGCATGGACAAAGAAATACAAGAGTGGATCCAGAATTGTCCAGTGTGCTAGAAGCGACCCCCAGTGGAGCATGCCACTCTTTATCATGTGTCATTAATCCCAGATTGGGGTGCTCCATTGGTTGAGTTCATGAGATCGGGAACATTACCCAATCAGGCTAGTCTTGCAAGAAAACGGAGCATGGAGCAAGAGGCTCAAGACTATGCCTTAGTAGGAGACAACCTATATCGAAGAGGCAAGGATGGTTACCTAAGACTGTGCGTTCATGAATCAGACTATTTGAAAGTCTTAGAAACTGCACACAGCAGTACTGCAGGTGGACACTTTGGGCCTGACAGAGTAATTAAGACCATTTTATTCTCAGGACTTTGGTGGCCCACTCTTCATATGGATGCACATACTTATGTGAAGAAATGTGACACATGCCAACGTGCCCAATATCCGATAAGAAAAGACGAGATGCCTTTAAGGCCAATGATGGGAGGACGTGCATTTTCGAAGTGGGGCATAGACTTTGTTGGTCCTATTAACTCCCCAGCTAGAAACTCCCATGCAGAATACATTATTGTAGCCACTGATTACCTTACCAAATGGGTGGAAGTAAAAGCCACGACAAAGAATGATGCTCAAACGACGGCTAAGTTCTTGTTCGAAAATGTGTTCACCAGATATGGGTTACCAATAGAGTTGGTTAGTGATAGAGGTACGCACTTCTTGAATGAGGTCATTGAACATCTCCTTCAAGAATTCATGGTGATACACAAGAAGTCTGCCCCTTATCACCCACAAGCCAACGGACAAGCCGAGAGCACGAATAAGATCCTATGTAACGTATTGACGAAACTCGTAAATAATAAACGCTCTGATTGGGACAAACAACTTCATCATGCTGTTTGGGCATACCGAGTGGCCTACAAAACGGTACTCAATGCTACCCCATTTCAGATGGTCTTTGGACAGAATGCTGTGCTACCACTAGACTTCCTAATCCCTGCCTTGAAAGTAGCACGAGAGCATGAGTGGAATGGACATGAGTTGTCTTCCAGGATCTTTGATCTAGAACGCTTAGGTGAGACGAGGCTACGGGCAGCAGCAGGCATTTATGCTGCAAAGAAAAGGCAAAAGGCATACTTTGATGCCCATGTAAAGGATAAAGGATTGAAGGAAGGAGATCTAGTGCTGGTTTACACGCTAAAGCAACATGCCCGCAAATTGGAGAAACGAGGATATGGACCCATGATCATTAATAGACTCTCCACTAGCGGCGCAGTTCAATTGGCCACTTTAGAAGGTGATATCCTACCAAACTATATTAGTGGTTGTCGAGTCAAGTTATATCAAGAACCTCTTACAGAGGAAATGCTCACGAGACTCAACACTGCTAAGAAGCGAAAAGAAGAGGAATTAAGGGTTAGAGAAGAAGCACAAGCAGAGGCTAGAGAGCGCATCAGAAGAAATAAGTTACGGCGGCTAGGCCTAGATGTCAACACAAAAGCTCCAAAATATCACATGGACATGTGCCAAAAATCGGGCATAACTACTTCTCGAATAATTGATCGACGGCCCTTTGTGACTATAGAGGTAGGACAAGGAAAGAGTGTAAGGACTGTGAGAGCATTGGTTGACTCAGGAGCAGCAACTAGTGCAGTTAGACTTTCACACTGCCAAGACCTGCATTTGGACATCAAGCCCATAGAAGCCTATCTCATAGGATTAGGAGGCGTGGAAACACCCTGTTTGGGCGAGGTGGAACTTCCCATCTACCTTCAAGATGTTCCAATAAAAGTCAAAATGCTAGTGTGTCATGATGAGGACCTCACAGAACCACTTGTCTTGGGTCAAGATTGGATTTACGACCATGCTGTCAACTTGAACCTAAGAAGTCAACTTCTTCAAGTGTGGGTATATAACCAATGCATTACATTAGAATTGGAGAATCACATGCCCACTGAAACTGACACCACACACTCTCTTTGTTCCTCTAAGGCTAATCTTCTTGAACAAGATGTTGTAGATGTCAAAAGCTCTATGATCCAGACGGACGCAAGCACGGAAGGACAGTCGCAAAGTCAAGATGAACCTTCTTCTTGTCTTCTCAAGAGCAAAGCATCCACAGGAGCTCAACCTCAGAAGCAAGCAAAACAGTGCAAGATAGCCAGTCTATCAAATAGACAAAGAGCCTTCAAGCAGAAAGAAGTTAGGGGCATGAAGCAGATCTGGGTAAAGAAAGAAGTGCAACCATCGATGTTACCTCAAAGATTCCCACCCAACCAGATCGACCATGAAAAAAGAAGAACCAAGCACCTACGACAGGGTCAAGCACGAAGAATCCATCAAATTTGGGTACCGAAGCTATCAATGAAGGCCGACCACAATCAGGTACCAATTTGGGTGCCTAAAAAATTAGCTACAGCTCAGCAAGGGCGATTACAGATGTGGGTACCCAAGAAGCTCTTACACGTACAAAGGCCTATGCTCCCCACCATGCAAAAGGCCTCAACAAAGAAGCCAAGGAAAGCCAAGGATAAGGACAGAGCACAACGACCAAAAGAAGATAAACTCAACCCTTCTACAAAAATAAGCAGGCACTCACCCAGGATATGGGTTTGGAAGCCAAAAGCACAAGCAACATCCACAGAACCAAGGGGCCAACCACACTGGATACCAAAGTTTGGACAGCATCCAAAGAAGAACGGGCCTGAGGTGATCTCTACGTGGCCAAATACTATTAGGAAATGGGTTCCCATTAGGAGGATTACATCATTTCGAGATCCAATCGGCACCTCCAAACAATGAATACATCAACTATGCGAGTAACATCAAAAGCCTCGACGTGCAGCAACCATGTGCCTTTGGCATAACCTTGTCTTTTGCACCATTCAGGTCATGCATCTCCAAAGTATGCATCAATATAGGGCCACCTTACATGGCCGTGCATAGACACAATTGAAAAAATCCCAGGCACATGAGACACAAATTTTCACATGTAAAATATTTTATGGACACTAACCTCTTTCTTCTTGTTTCATGCCATTGTTCCAAAAAAAAAAAAAAAAAAAAAAAAAAAAACTATGTACTTGAAAATGCTCATCAGCGAACTTCCAGCAAGAACATCCTTCAACAAAAAGGACAAGCCGATGGTCAAACACCATGAAGGAACCGCAACACGAAGAGATGAAGATCAACGGACCCTTCACCATGGTAGGACGTGTATGTTTCAACAATACTATAACCATGATAGATTAGGAAACCTCTTCGTCAGCATACCCTTGAGCACTTAGCTCAAGACCCAATCTCTTGCACCATACTTCTTGCCATGCATTTTCCAAGTACGCATATGTAGGGCCACATTACAAGGCCATGCACAAGGCACATATTTTGTTCAACCCATGCACAAATGCACTTACCCACCATTCATTATGGGTTACAAGTACTTGGCATGAAAACTATGAAAAGACGACATCAAGATGACAACAACAAGAGCAAGGAAGCCATCCACCACCGAGAGTTGCTCACAACCAACATTGACCACATCCTTTGAGCAGCTAGCAGTTTTGGAAAACTCACAAACGCACCATCCAGATGGAATACAAGGCAGAAGTACGTACAAAGGGACTACAAACTGCAAGAGATAACAGTGGCAAAGCGAAGCACCAGACAAACGACCAGGATACATTGGCAAGAGGGATCGCCCCTGTTGGACGCAAAGGACGCTACCTCTCAACGTACTACATGGAACGACCACTACAACAAAGGTCTGTCAGGGACGACAGACTCAAGAGGGGGGGGAGTGTTGAAGCTCAAGGTCAAGGACAAAGCATGGAAGCGCATCAAGGAAGTGGACACACAAGAAGAAGGAGCAAGTAGGGAGCTCCAAGAAGCACATGTCAAATTTTCAGAAGAAATCCCTACAAAAATAGTGATTTTTATCACTAAAAACCATTGTAAATACCATTTTCCATTTTTGTAACTCCATTTTGTTCAAGCTGAGGAGTCCTCGAGCTTGAGGAGTATTAGAACTACCATCCTACCAATTTTCATGATTTTTAGACTCCGTTTGAACCCCCAAATAAGCCCTGGAACCTATTTTTTAACTAGGCCGGACACTAGGTCTGGACAGGGCCAAAACCACTCAAAAACTATAAAAAGGGCTGGAGAGCTCATTTTTGAGGGTAGCTTGTTGTAGATTTCAGTTTTGTAAGAGAGCTCTTTGGTAATCGAAGCTTTCCATTGTTCCACTCTTTGCTCTTACCTTGTGCGCGTGTGTGTGTATGTGTGTGCATGCTTATGTGCTTTCACTCACGCACTTGTGCCATCACTTGCTCGCGGTCTTCATACCGGTCCTCACGTCTCCACGGATTGACATTTATGAGGTGTATCTCCTCACGTTGGTACTCACCATTGTGCTAGAGTAACAGTGTGTATCTATGAATATGTATCTATGTTTTTGTATATGTATGCATGTATGTATGTGTGTGTATCTATGTGTCTATACACACACACACATACACACACACACACACACACATATATATATATATATATATATATATATATATATATATATATATATATATATATATATATATATATATATATATATATATATATATATATATGTATATATATATATATATATATATGTATATATATATATATATATAATTATATATATATATATATATATATATATATATATATATATATATATATATATATATATATATATATATATATATATATATATATATATATATA
>CM035410.1:20985402-21010402 GCA_020310875.1 Ceratopteris richardii
TCTATTTGGTTTTGCTTAGTGTCTATTTAGTTCTCACGCAAGGCTTGTTGACTCTACATGATTGTTAATCTAATTTGTTAATCTGGTGTTACAAGGTCTTTACGTGGGTTCTTGGGATGGTCAGGGGTCTGTAATATAGAGGCCCTTTATGTATTTTCCCAGTCACTTTCTTACCTCTGATAATTACAACAAAACTACCACTCTCCAGCGCATAACAACTTCTAACAAGTATCATATCCACATGTGCATAAAATTCTACTTAGGTACTTCAGTTTTGAACACTGACAATATAAATGACACCCCAATTTGACAAACTTGTGATAGAATCAAACTTCAGCCAATCACCCACACAAAATAGTCCGGTGACACGTCTGTCGCTCTCTTCCAATCACTGCCCTATTCATCAGAAAAGAGTTACAACGTTTTGCACGACACCCTTTCAGTGGGCATCTTTTCCGAATTACAATTCTACTAAATAATATTCTGGTGGCGTGACACTAGCATGTACTGTGGACTCGAACGTAGCAGGTAAGGTTACAAGATTAAGAATCATCAATGACTCCTTGTATGTACATGGTTCTAGTTAATTTAAAGGTGAGGAAGATTTCATGTTTTAAATATTCTAACATATCTTGCAGAATCTACGGTTCTACAAGGTGCGCATCTATCCACATAGAGCTTGAAGCTATGACTTGGGATAGCAAAACTTCAGCTTGATTTTGTAAAAATGCTTCTTACAAATAGAAATCATTCACCAGCGTAGCATCCTGTCCTAACTTTGCTTCTTCAATCTCTGCATCGCTACGAGAGATGTGTTCCTACTAGATACTGAGTTGCTTTTCCTAGCGTTCTAATTATTGGGACTGGAAGTGCATGGATCTGAAGAAATATTGTATTTCCTTCTGGATAGCTTCAATGTCTTTCTTCAGTTTAAGGGTCTGTCCTATTTCATCTTCTAGTGACCTACTTTTGTGGAAGAGTTCTTCAGTTACCTTCTTTAGCTCTGTCTCTGCTTGTAATGCTTTCTCGGCCAGCACTTGATAATCCTACTCTATCGTAATGAATTGACTTCGAGTCGTATCTAAAAGGTTACCCAAAGCGTGCAGAGCATCCTCCTTGTCAGTCACTGTTTGTTTGAGTTGACTGATCTCATCATCGTGAGCTTCTATGATGGCATCGTTTTCTGTCCATTGCCCCTATAAATTGTGAATCTGCTTCTGCAATAGACTTGCATCGGCTTCCAAGAGGGATTCAATATCAGCTTAGAGTAAATCTACTTTTGACTGGTATTGGCATGTTATAATATTTGAGGGAGTTGCTGGGAGAGGTGGATAAGGAAGTTCCCAATTTGGGCTAATTGAGCAAAGGAGTCAAGGACGATAGAGGTAGATATGGGTCTAGAGGGATTAACCGAAACGGTTGATCATAGAGTAGAACGGACGAGAAATGCCATAGGTGCATTTATGGAGGTTGAGTGCAACCACTAGGAATTGTAAGGCAGAACACTCCGATTCACAGTGACATAGAATGGAAAATTCATTCGACGATTGGTGAAGGAATAGTTGCTTCATGGTTGTTATTATCAAGAGGGGCACGTTGACACTGCCCTCTTGAGGGAGATGGAATCCCTCGGCTATACTGTTCAGGGTCACTACAATGCACAGGTTGAGATAGGTAATCGGCCAACACTTCTCTGTCTCGGGAATGTCGGCTATAAAAGAGATGATTTGAGCAAAAAAAGGGTGACATTCGACCGAATGGCATGGCAATTTGGCGAATGCTAAAAGCTTGTGTGCGGGAAAAATCTCACTCAAATCAGAAGCTAGGCCAGCCCAGAAGGTATTGATGTTTGCTAAAGCTTCCATGCCGAGCAATAGAACATGAAAGCAGAAGACAACAAAGAACACACAGAGCGCAAGAAGGAATTGATCCCAATGCTCCATACATTCTAGAATTCGTTTCATGAGCATTTTAAGAAGGGTTTTATTGGTACTTTTAGCAAGTCCATTGGCACGAGGATAATATGAGGAGCTAAATTTATGGACAATCTTCAGGGTGGGAGTAAGCGCTTACATTAAGGAATTAGTAAAATGTGTGCCTTCATCAGAAAAAATCTCCAAGGGAAGGACCAAAATGAGGAAAAACATCACTCATCAAACATTTCACCACCAACAACGCAGTTGCGGACCGTAAAGCTCAAGCTTCAGCCCATCGAGTAGCATAATCAGTACAAGTAAGTATATACCGATGATTAGTAACCGAAGCAGGAGGTGTAATGGGACCAATGAAATCCAAGCCCCACTTTTGAAAAGGCTCAAGGCGAGGGATAGGATGCAGTGGAAAATGATGCCCTTGTAAAGGCTGCCCAGATCGTTGGCAAGCATCACACTATTTGACATAAGCAGTAATGTCACACTGCATAGTGGGCCACCATAAGCCACTATGTATAACTTTTCGGTAAGTAAAATCTATCAAAAAATGACCACAGGAAGGAGTAGAATGGGGCACATCAATAATCAAAAGAGCTTCATGGGGAGGGATACAACGTAAGAGTGCACCAGATGGATCCATGTAATACAACTATCCTACAAAGATCCGAAATTGTCGTCCCAGTAAATAATGCCGCAATTTCTTCACTGAATAAACCAAACCCAGACATTCGTACTCAGTGACGGAATAATTCCGTTCAGCAACAGTGAATGGTCGACTAGAATAATAAATAAGGCAGAACCACTTATCTTGTTGTTGCATGAGCACACTACCGATTGCACTGTCTAATGCATCCACAAAAACATGGAACCGAAGCTGTCAGTTTGGTGGTTGTAGTATAGGAGCTTGGGTTAAGAGGATTTTCACTCAATCAAATGCAATTTGGCATTTCTCAATCCAGACAAGCTGTCGAGGATTGCTAGTAATCAACCGAAATAGGGGTATAGCTAAATGTGCGAGCCACTGAAGATGTCGTCCATGCCAACGTATCTATCCAAGGAATCGCATAACTTCTTTTGGTGTCCTAGGGGAAGGAGCCTTCAACACGGCTTTCACTTTATCTGGGTCCACTTGAATACCTTGCTATGAAATAATATGACCAAGCAATTTGCCATAGGAATTTGAAAAGATCGACTTGTTGGGATTTAAGCACAAACGAAACACCCTACACTTAGAAAAGCAACACCGTAAGTGATAGAGGTGAGCCGATGCATCACCAGATAACAAAAAATCATCCACATACACCTGCATAAAGGTGGTTAAGTAGGGGGAAAAAATTTCATGCATGCATCGTTGGAAGGTACTAGGAGCATTGCGGAGACCGAACCACATCATTGTACATGCATATACACCCCAATTTGTAATAAACGTAGTCTTCGGTATATCCATTTCAGCCATGTGCACCTGATTATAGCCACTATAACCATCCAAAAACGAATACATTTCTCGTCCAGCAACATCATCCAACATCGTATCCAAAAAGGGAAGTGGGAAGGGATCAGCCACTGTCGCTGCATTTAATTTCTGGTAATCCACAAAGAAACGCAACTGCTTTGTTTTCTTTGGGACAATGACAATAGGCGAAATCCATTCTGCATGCTCAATGGGGACAATGAAACCTACTTTCAGCAAATGTTCCAATTCAGCTTTCACTTGAGCAGCATAATTGGGATTCATGCGATAACTAGGTTGTTTGATTGGACGCGCATCCGACTTCAGCATCACACAGTGTTGATAGATGTGAGGGTCCAACCCCTTCATATCTCAATAATCCCATGCGAATACACCTTGAAACTCGGTCAGCAACTATAGTAGATCATTTTGAAAAGTTTTCGGTAACCCAATCTTAATCTTGACTGGTCACCGTGTAACCTCATATCCCAAATTGCAGGTGATTAGTTGATCTTTCAGTACATAAAACTGTCAGGGCATGGATATATCCTTTGGTGAATATAATAATTGTTGTAAATTCTTGGCATTCAAAACTTGCTCCGCAATTGGGTACACTTCTTTGGTACGCGGAACTACCATATAAACGTCCAGATTCTAATTATCTGCAACAGCTTGTAAGTTGACTGTACCTAGGGCTAGTAGATGCTGATTAGCATTGAGAAAAGCTTCTTCTTCTTCACCTGGTAGTCGATCTAGCATATGCATAGGTTCGGCCATGTAAGGTCGAGCATGAAGGTCGCAAGGCTTCATCTCATCCAAGGGTACTACATATTTCTGATGATTGCTTTTGAAAATAAGTTCGTGTGCAGACTAGTCCTGCAGCACTTTGGCTTGTTTTAGGCAGGGCCTCCCAAACAATAAGTTGTAATCCAGACTTGAGTCAGGTAATTCTAGAACAACAGAAGTCATTTTGAACACCACTCCCTAAAGAGTAATGGGTATATCATGTACCAAACCCACTAGATGGACCCTAGATTGATCCGCCATTCTCATAAGAATTGAATAGATTCGATCCGAGTCGATCCTAACCGTTTACAAAGTGCAGTTGTAGCAATATTCACACAGAGCCTCTGTGAATTAACACTTGAGTAATTTTGTGGTTTTTATACCCTACGGTAATTAAAGGAACAACATGGTCCACTGTAGAATCAATTTTTGGATTGATAGTTGCCGTACTAGGTGTACACAAAGATCCTGGACTAATTTGTTACTGGAATTGTTGTTGTACACCCAGAACCAAGGCTAACAAATGCCCCAACGGCATTGTAATAGATGCGTGTGATAGAATATTCCACAGAGCATCAAGACTTGACGTACCCGATACCGAATGCGGTGGACTCTCCCACGACACTTTCACTGGACTCGGTTCTTCTAGTGGTATATTCGGTACTATCTACTGGACCACAGGTAGCCGATCGGGCAAGACCATTGGTTCTTGACTAGCCCATGCACTAGCTTTGGTAAAAACTCTCTGTTGTTCTCGAATGCGAGGCTCAAAGATCTCAGCAGCCAGTTGTATCTTCTTGCCAGACCGTGTTTGAATTACGGCCGCTTGTGTATCTATTGTTGAAATATATACCATATTTGCCATTGGATGTTGTCATTCTTTTTGTCGTTTGTCATAGTCGGATGCGTCTTTGCAATATCGGTGGATATGTCCAATCTTGCCACAGAAATGGTATCTTGGTGGTGGACGGGATATGCCTTCACTCGATTGGCCTTAGTTCTTGCGGGTCTATCCGAAATTATTTGCTTGCGGTCCCCTATAGGTTTTGTAACTTTGGTAAGGAGTATTTCTCAAATATGGTAGTACATAGTGGGTAGCATGTTGTCCGTGCTCCTGTATTATAGCATTTACGGTCGGTGTGGTTTGTACTTTGGCATTATAGGGACACATTTCAATAGAATGACTCACCGTATTACAAATAGCACAATACATTTGGTTTAGTGCACATGCAAAAGTAGTGTGTCCTGGGTTCGTATTTTGTGCAGTACACCTATTTCAATGGATCCTCGCTCGTACACTTGGAAGCCTTTAACCAATCCAGATCTTCCGTGAACCTGCCAACTTTATGCTCCAACTACAATGCCATGGCTATTGCTACATCCAAGGTCATACCGCACACACATCATATAATCATTACTTGTTTGAATTGAGGGTTTAATCCATTAATAAGCCATTGAGTAATCAAGTCATTTGATAGGTAAGCATGTGTCAGTGGTAGTTGTTGTAGATGAGTACGAAATAGAGTTGCATACTCCTGCACATTCTGATGTGGTTTCTGTCTATTGTTTTGTACATAGTCAAAGATTTCTGCTGCATTTTTCTTCAACTGAAAACATTGTAAGAAGGCATCCTTAACATTATCATATTGATCGAAATGATTAATGTCATATTCGGGTAACCAGTGGGCAGCCTCATTAACCAGAGTAGATTGGAACACTATAGCTTTATATGCTGGATCTGCTAGATAGTTGAGTATAGCATAGTTGATTTCAAAACTACACACATGGGCATCAGGATCATCACTAGGAAATCCTCCAGATTTCGTATATATAACTCTAGTAGGTACCAGTCGTGGTGGTATGACCTACTATTGCTATTGTTGTTGTTGTTATTGTTGTTGTTGTTGTTGTTGCTGATGGTGGTGCCATTGCTGTTATTGTTGGTGTTGTTGCTATTGCGAACCACTCATGTTGTTTAAATCAAGAGGAAAAATCACTACCAAATGATTTGAACCTGTTAAGCCTAATTGCTACTGTGTCATCTCGTCCTCTTGCACGTTCTCCGGTAATCTAATATTGTTAAGTCGATCACACATGCCTACACCCAGCTGTCATTCCTCGTAGTTGACTTCTGAGGTAAACTTTTCACCAAAACTTTCATCCAAGAATACAGTAGTTTCCTCAAAATCAGAACCCAAAGTAGAGCTATCACCAAAATTCTGCAAACCAACCCCGGAATTATCGGAACTACCACCGAAATTCCACAAACTACTACCGAAAATTTCCACAATGTCACCGGAACCAGCGATTACTTCCCCAACCTTAGTTTCTGCGGATGGGGTTGGTTGCACTTCTAGTATACCCTGTAATCCTTACACAAGGAAATGCTGAGGTGGCACTCCACTAGCCCATATTTCTCGCTTTCTTTCTGATGATTGTCCATCACCACTACTACCAAGAGGTGTTCCCAATGTGCTACGAACTTTCAAGGGATGGTGATCCCTTCTGTACTTTGGGTACAATTCTCTAGAATGCATTACAGGCATATATCATAGGATTCTTTCTCAAATCCTAATCTGTTCGCCGATTGGCTACTCCATGCCCCATGGCCGACAGCAGTGTTAATCTAATTTATTAATCTGGTGTCCCAGGTCTTTACGTGGGTTCTTGGGATGGTCAAGGGTCTGTAATATAGAGGCTCATTATGTATTTTCCCAGTCACTTCCTTACCTCTGACTTACAATATATTTAACTACCACTCTCCAGTGCATAACTACTTCTAACAACTATCATATCCACATGCGTAGAAAACTTCTACTTAGCTACTATATTTTGAACAATGACAATACAGACGACACCACAATTTGACAAACTTGTGACAGAATCAAACTTCACCCAATCGCCCAGACAAAACAGTCCGACGATGCGTCTACCGCTCTCTTCTAATCACTGCTCTATTAATCAAAAAAGAGTTACAATGTTTTGTGTGACACCCTTCTGGAGCGCGTCTTTTCCTAATTACAATTCTACTAAATAATATTCCAGCAGCCTCACAATGATATAGAAATATTAGCCCTTCTATAACCTTTCTATGAAAATTGAAAATCATCCAACAATATCATTTTTAGAAAACACCAATTTTTTTTTCTAGATCTTTCTTGAGAATATTTAAATTAAATAATTGAATGTATATTCTGGCATTCACTTGTTGACCTTTGGTTTAAATATTTAAAATATCTACAAATTTCTCAACAAACTTTACAGTATATTGGGTCATAGATCTTGACTATAGATCCTTTTAGTCAACATGAATACCATAATGATAATTTCTTTGTTGTTCATCTAGAGTAATTAACTCCTTTGGAGTTACAATTTTTATCTACATTCATTTCCTATCAAATTCAAAACATCATAACCATGTTGATAGGATATCCTCCTGCATCCTAGTCTAAAAGTATTAATGAAAAGCAATCAGAGTAATTTTTCTACAAAATCTATTTTTTCATATAGTCTTCAAATCACTGATCTACCCTAGACTTATTATGGTGAAAAATCTACTCTACAAATTTTATAATATAATTCTTAAACTTTTAGGCTCCTTTACATTCTTGATAACCTTCTTAGCAAAACGAAATTTTATCTAGGTAGCGTGCTTGTAACATATATATATCTTGTTCATGAAAATATGAAGAAGTTTAAGAAAATGCATCAATCTATCTTCTTTGGCTCTTCTTTCACCCTTATTATATTCAATTCTCATTCTAAGAAACTAACGTAACTTAGTTAACAAAGTAATAAATAGTTGAAGCCAAAATAATTTTTTCATCATTCCCGTAGTATGGTGGGAGTAGAAAGTTCCATTTTTTCATGTTGCTTCTCATAAGGAGCGCTTCTCCATTGAATATGCTTGCAAAAGCACATAGAACATTGATCCCTTCTCCAAGAGTCTCGATCTTTGAATTTCGCACATTGCTAGTTTAATCTTTTTTATTATTGGATCAAATCTGCCTCATAATAATCACTGCTCCTTTCCCCATATACATTACATACAAATTAGATTTTTATATATGCACGTGTTTCTTAATTAGGGTTATGTTAATTGCCCTCCCTAGTTTCGGTAGCACTAATTATTAACACTGTATCCTTTTGGTTGGTTGGAGGTATTAGCCATTCATGTCTTTGTTTTGTGATTTTTCAACTTACTAGGTGGGGTGGTGGAAGAGAATGGATCCTTATGAATATCAATCAGATGTAAATATTTTCTTTTTCTGTAATGAAAGGAAAATATTTTCTTTTTCTTGAACATTTCTTTGTAGAATATCAATCAGATGTAAATTGAATTTCGAAGGCTTTCTAAAGATTTTGATGTTCGTTTTTCATAAAGAGAACTATTCTCTAAAAATGTTTGCATTAGAAATGCAAACGTACACCAACATACACATCCAAAATTTACATTCAATTCAGTTTTAAATTTTTCCTCATAATATTCCTATAGAAGCATGCAGTTCGAAACCGGAAAATTAGTAAGTAATTCACAATGATGGGAATTTTGTTTGATTATATATTACATCATGCATATAAAATAATATAATATAAGGACATCGGAAATATAGATGGATCATTGATTGGGAACACTACCTTCCTTTTGTTTTCAATATAGACTTCAAAATTTTTAAGTCTTTTTAAAACTTCAAAGCATGTCGCATTCTCTAATAAATTGATACATACTTGCAGTTAAACAAGTGTAAACTCTCATGAAACCACTTCTGCGGTCGCCAGAGCTAAAAGATTAAAGCCGCCACATTAGTGTTTGCTCCATAAAATAATCCATCTTTTCATACACTTGTAGTATAAATTTCGTCCCCAAGAAAAAATGTGTATAATTTTACGGAAGAATTTGCACAGACATGGTAGCATAGAGAAAAAGGTTCATGTTGACACGAATTTTTATGTACATGTAATCAGTGCATGAAAGTGTTAACCAACAATGGATTGACTTCGAGAGATCAGAAAATCAATCTGTCCTCTTTCATGTCACGGATATGTAATAATGCACAACCAAAAAAAAAAAAAAAAAAAATCAGATAATCGTATGCAACCTCTGTTTTACGCAGAAAGATGATGAGTCCAGACTCCAATGGTTGTTTTTCTGTCACTCAGGTTGACCTATATGCTTGTCCCCTATTATGTGACAGTTACGCAACAATGCGGAACACAATGTAAATAATGGAGGCGACATACAGGAAAAGAACCATGATATGGATGAACGCTGTTCCCTTGACAAGCAGTCCGAATGCCTCCCTCTCATTCACTCTGGGAAACGGGACATCAGGGATCGGAACTTCCATGAACTCGCACAAGGTTTTCCATCCCTTTTCCTTTTCAATATCATAAATGAGAAGGTTTTCCGGCGCGACATGCTTTTTTACTTCCTCAATGTGGTCTGTAAATGCTCTGATGCATGTTTCTCTATCTTGTGGGTTACCGCTGAAAAATTTATCGTAGACTGCTACTTGGAAATAATCTGCAAGGAGCGGCGTTAAAAGCTTGAATATAAAGTTGCGGTCGCTGCCATGCGTTGTCTTTGTTATTGTTTTAGAGAAACTGACATACCATCTGTTTGGGTCACGGATGTTCAAGATGACTTTCGCCTCAGGGAATATCTTTATAAGATCTTTGTATGAGCTCAGGGCGGCGAGGTCGGCTATGGAAGCATAACCGTCGAGTAGCTTTAGCCAATCTTTGGGATTTCCTGCAACACAAGGACCCAAGAAAGGCACAGTTACACCAGATTGGCGATCAATAAGAGTAACATATATAGCACTCAAAAAAATATGGTCCATTTCACTGACTTATTAATTTTATAATTAAGATTTTGCTTACTACGATCAGTCTCTGATCGGACTCTTTGATTTTCTTCCAGTATTTAGAATTGTGATAAATGTGGTTTTCTTTATACGATGAATTTTCTGATTTGTCTGAATTGATCATTGCAGATGCCATATATTTTCTCCGGATTCATACAATAGTTCATCGTTATAATCTGTTTCAACACTTAGCTTTGTAAAACTGCTTCACAAATCTTACCATAGGTGAAAGCTTTGATGAACAGGTCGCCTGTCGGAGGCCTTGCAAGGTGTGTGCCATGGAAGCATGGAAATCCCAAAGTATCCAAAGCGGTCATTAATGACATGGTTCCCGTCCTCAAAAATCCGCATAGAATCACTTTGAGTCGTTTTCCCTGTCCTGGGAATCCTGAGATTCATCGAAAACGTTATTTCTACATGTAAAACTCATCCAATACTCATTGCTTCTATTACAATAAGCCTTACAATGATATTAATTAGAGAATGGTCTTACTAGTATACAACATTCACGCTTGATCTTACCACCTCATACAGCGTTAACTTACATGTATTTAGAACAACGATTTCTTTCGTAAAAAGATTCAGGAAATGCTCTTGGTAAAGAGTCTATCACGGTGTTTGGACAAATGTGAGAACTGTCAAAATTAGGATTGAAATTCTTCCGTGAATGGCGTGAAAGCAAAGCAGAGAGCTTGAGCCTCTTTTTGAGTCATACGCCCGGGTCAAAAATGCTATGAAGGCCTAGGAAGTCTCTATGACTTATTATAACCAGCAGTTGAAGGGAATAGTTGGTTGCTTGACGTAATTAAAAACCCACGGGAGTGAGTCCCTCCAAAGAACGCTGTGAATTTCTTAGAGACCAGTTGAACCCTCTTTGAGAAGCGATCTTGCAATCTGTCAAAGAAGAGATGCATCTGTTGGAGGTGCAATGTGTACTGATAAACAATGCGCACAGATCGGCCTGACTTTAGCTCTGGAATGTTGGACAATGTGGGAGATAGAAGTCCTTAAGCGTGTGCGAGATCGAACTTCCAGGAAAAATAAACAGTCATAGGCTTAGGGCGTTTGAACCTTGCAACGGCTTAGATCGTTGAAATCCTGTATTAGAGCGTTTAACTAAGTTATCTTTAGTTAACTTAGATCGTCATTTCGTTCTTAGCCTGTGAAAATTTTTCTGTCTATATAAGATTACTCATGCATCCATTCAGCGAACTGTTTTCGAATCTCTTGTGTCAGACAAAATAAATGTGATACAGAAACGTCAATGATCAGACCTTTAACATTTAATGCTGAACACAGCTATTTCGCGAAATGGATTTTGTAGCCTTGAAACGATTATCAACGGACACACATAACCGACATATTATCATCTTACCTCTTCTCTGATGCTTGAGCCTCTAAATCCTGCATTAGAGCCTCTAAATCCTGCGCGGCTTTCAGTATTATCCTTATAGCTAACTTAGATCGTCATTTCGGACCCAAAATGCCTCTGCCTGCGAAATTTTTTCTGTGTGTATAAAATAACTCATGCGTCCATTCAGCAAACCTTTCGAATCACTCGTGTCAGACAAAATAAATGTGATACAGAAACGTCAATGATCAGATCTTTAACGTTTAATGCTGAACACAGCTATTTCGCGAAATGGATTTTGTAGCCTTGAAACAATTATCAACGGACACGGATAACGGACGTATTATCATCTCACCTCTTCTCTGATGCTTGAGCGTCTTCCAGAATAGAAAGAAGTATGTAAGCCATCCAGCAGAGTAGTGACATATCCATTTGGCCAATACCTGGAACAAAGCCTAGGATTAGATCGCCTATCGCAGTGTACATAACTCCATAAACAACTTGGGGACATGTACGCAATTACTAGTGCGGAAAGAAGGAGAGCGCATGCTTGCAACCACTTAAAAGCTGTCTCCATTTCAGTGGAGGTCTCCACCTGCTTCCCTTATTGTGAGATAAAAACAACTATGTACATGCAACCTCTCCCAACCGACAGAGGAGAGAGCAAATTGATGAGCTCTTTCTTTCTCATCCTATAGCCCCGAACGGCTTTATAATATGTTACGGTAGACTCAGGCAAGAAGAAAAAAATAAAGTTTTATCAAGATATACTAAGCAGACGGGGTATTCATAAATATTAATTTGTGTGTGGGTGTGCACGTGCGTATGTGTGTTTAGAGAGAGAGCGACCTTCCCGACAAAATGTCAAACGTATCACGATCCGAGTATGAAGATAACAGGTGACTGCATTATAACATCCATGGGTTATCTTTTCCATAGCTACAAAGCTCAAGGTTGCTGAGCAGAAAACTGTTTCACCACACATCTCTTAATCCACGTTACAACCACAAGACAAAGTAACAATCTCTTAATTCGCGTGATCTCGACGACATTATCAACCTGATTAACTCATCCTGATCAACTATAAAGAATGACAAATGCAATCCTTCTATTCTGCTCTATGTCTCACGTGCCAAATGTTATTCGGCGCATACCCCAAATTTGCTCCATTATTCATTCCTTTGTGCATCCACATTTAGTCTTTGCAGTACATCTTTGTGCTTTTGTATGCATCCATATTTGAATAATATATGTATATGCTTCTAAATACATACGTATCAGAAGAAACGTTCTAAGTACGAAAGTCTAACATTCACACACGAGTTCTAAACGGGAAACCATGTTCACTTCGGCTAATATTCAATGTTACAATGGTCTCCGCAAACGAATGTTACAATGGTTTAGTATGGATGTTTACCATTTGCAAAGGAGTTCTATAGCAGAAATCATGTTAACTTTGGATATTTTTTCAAAGTTACAATAGTCTCTTCCCAAGTATTATATGCAGATAGAGGAAGAGGCAAAGGAAGAGGTAAAGGAAAGGGTGGAGGAAGATAAGGAAGAGGACAAGGAGGAGACCCGAATGAGGAGCGAGAGGGCACTCCTCATCTTGAATACTGAGAGGAAGACATAGAGGGAGAGGAGCACGAGAGAACCAATCCAAATGAAACAACAAAAAATCTGATGGTGGTTATGTGTGCGGCAACTTTGGCCATTATGAAAAGGATTGGTATCAAAATGGGACAAAGAGAAGTGACATATAGAGGGCAAGGTAATCATACTTCAATTTCCTCCTCAGTGGACAATGAAATCATGTTGGATATGATGTGTCGATTGAGTAACCAAACTAGGTTACCCTTAAGAAGAAAAACTACATTACCTATCATCCCCTTCATTCAATGCACACAAATGTATTGGCACCCAATAAAGTATCTCTTAGACCTAGCTTTGAAACATTTTGCTTCGAATGCTCAATTCTATGTTCTAAAGAGAGAAGGAAAGACAATTGTTATTGTTCTCTATGTTGATGACCTTGTGATTTTAGGAAATGATAGTGCTTGACTTCAACAAAAAAACTATGTCATGAGGAAGATAAGGAAGAGGACAAGGAGGAGACCCAAATGAGGAGCGAGAGGGCACTCCTCATCCTTAATACTAAGGGAAGACATAGAGGAAGAGGAGCACGAGAGAACCAATCCAAATGAAACAACAAAAAATCTGATGGCAGTTATGTGTGCGGTAACTTTGGCCATTATGAAAAGGATTGGTATCAAAATGGGACAAAGAGAAGTGAACATACAGAGGCCAAGGTAATCATACTTCATCTTCCTCCACAGTGGACAGTGAAATCATGTTGGATATGATCTGTCGATTGAGTAACCAAAGTAGGTTACCCTTAAGAAGAGAAACTACATTACCTGTCATCCCCCTGATTCAATTTACACAAATGTATTGGGACCCAATAAAGTATCTCTTAGACCTAGCTTTCAAAGATTTTGCTTCAAATACTCAATTATGTTCTAAAGAGAAAATGAAAGACCATTGTTATTGTTCTCTATGTAGATGAACTTGTGATTGTAGGAAATGATAGTGCTTGTCTTCAACAAACAAACTATATCATGAGTTTAGAGCTTGAAATGTGAGACGTACGCTTACTGCCTTATTGCTTAGGACTTCATGTACAAGCAAGAACCAAAGAACATTTTTATCTCTCACAAAACTTATGTGAGATATATTTTCAAGGCATTGGACATGGAGGGTTTTGGGTAGAACTCTGCACCTATTGAGTTCAATAAAAATCATATGGTCAAGATACTTTACCTCTAGTGGATGTTGGAAGATACAAGATATTGGCTAGATACCGCATGTACTTGTGTAACAACAAACAATATATTCCCTATGTTGTTGGAGTAGTACACTAGAGGACGGCCAAAAACACCTTCCAATGTCTTGCTTATATAATGCTCCAAAGTAGGTGTTCAATCTGAATTCAAATCATGCCTCCAATGTATCTAACTTTTCTCCATTACTCTAGATGGAATGTTGAGCTCAAAAACTCGTGGAAAGCGGTAGCTGAATTTAAGAAAATGTAAAGTCATGTATATGTATATGTACATATACATATACATATACATACACACACACACACACACACACATATATATATATATATATATATATATATATATATATATATATATATATATATATATATATATATATATATATACATATACATATACATATACATATACATATACATATACATATACATATACATATACATATACATATACAAATACAAATACATATACATAGACATACACATACACATACACATATACATATACATATACATATACGTAGACATATACATATATGTATACATATACATATATGTATACATATACATATACGTATACCTATACATATACATATACATATACATATACGTATATGAATAGGTATACATATACATATACATATACATATACATATACATATACATATACATATACATATACATATACATATACATACACACACACAGATATATATATATATATATATATATATATATATATATATATATATATATATATATATATATATATATATATATATATATATATATATATATATATATATATATAATATATATATATACATATACTTACACGTATACGTATACATATACATATAAGTATACATATACATATACATATACATTTACATGTACATAAACATATACATATACATATACATATACATATACATATACATATACATATACATATACATATACATATACATATACATATACATATACATATACATATACATATACATATACATATACATATACATATACATATACATATACATATACATATACATATACAGATATACAGATACATATACATGTACATGTACATATACATATACATATACATATAAATATACATATAAAAAACATATACGTATACATAAACATATACATATACATATACATATATGTATACATATACATATACATATATGTATTGTTAGAGGGCTGCCGAACCAGGATGGATGAACCCGGACAGGTGCCGTAAAAAGTGGATTCGCGGAAACATTGTAGCAGACTTCTATTTAAAGCGCACAAAGGAAAGCGGTAAAGACCGGCAGTTTTGGGAAGAGCCTCTGCTTCTGTTGGGTATTGTAGTGAGTGGGTTGATTACGTCTCGAACCGAGGTGTTTGGAAATTGCAAGTATAGCATTGTGTGTATGTGTTCTGTCTAGCTGTTCTATTGATTCCATTTGGGAAATTGCGAGCATCTTGTTTGAGACCTTGTATGAGGTGTTGATGAGAATATTGAGTTCTGTTCTGTTCTATTCGCATCTAACTATTCTCCTATTCTTCCTGTCGTGCCGAGTTCTATTCGGTAGTCTTGTGTTGTGAGTCTGTTTGGCGATAAGTTATATGCGGTTCTGGATCTTTTTCGTCACGAAATAGTGTGGTTTGTCATCCTGCGAGAGACTGTGTAAGGTCGAAGTGAACCATTTGCATTTTAGTATTTTTCGGTTAAGTGACCAGATTCGATACAATAGTCTGCGTCCATTGAGGATTCCGATCTTAGGAAGAACTTGTATCGGTAAAGGTCTGTACGTGAATAGAAGTATTGGTAAGTTTATGATGAATCAACTGTGGTAGGAACTTGTGGTTTGAGTCGGTATACGATAAGTTTGCGTAATCTCGATTATAGTTGTCTGTTGTATTATTGTTCGGTATACCTATCTGTCACACAGAAGCAGCATATTGAATAGTATCCAATTAATGAAGTTGAGTATTCTATTAGTTAAAGTCAGAACAGGACCTCTGCTCCATTACTATAGCAGATTCAGTCCAGAAGTCTTAAGTTTCCGCATGCCGAATAGTTGTCGGTAGTCAGAATCAACCACTGAGCTAAGACGTGATGGAGTATTTATGAGTGTGTGAAAAGTTGGGAAAATAGTACAGGGCCTCTGTCTAACAGACCCCTTCCACTCCCAAGAACCCACATGGCTAAGAGAACGATTGCGGTTAAAGATTTGGAACCAAGTGAAAGAGGAGCATTTGAGTAGAACGTAAAGTAACGCTTAATCGGTATCAGTTTAACCCATAACCCATTTTTACATTTAACATTTGGCGCCGTCTGTGGGAAAGTGGCAACTGTTTAACAATCTCTGCGGTAAAGTAGTATTTAAATACGAGTTACTTGTGAGAAAGTGGCATTAGAGTGCTAAGCGGTTTGTAAGAAGCAAATATCCAGTAATATTTGATTTACTAACAGTAGCAACAGACCCAGATTGTTGCAAACTGCTCAGATAATATCACTGGGCAATGATACATGCCGGTTACTCGGTCTGGTGTAACGTATCCTAGGACCCAGACAACGGGAACAAGAAAAGTACAAAAAACAACTCTAGAAGAAGAAGGTATAACGCGACCAGACTCAGTGGTCGAGCAAGTTAAGGACGCTAGAATTAATTCCAGTCATATTCCGGTGGAACGATCAACGCCTTTGGTACATACTGGTGTCACTTCGACCCAGCCTAACCAAAGTACAGTAGTTCTAGAATCTATCAAGGCACCACTGGAGATTAGACAAACTCTAGGAAAAGAAATCAGTAATAACGAAAAACCACTACAGTCTGGGAGACTGTTAGCTCATTCCGATGATATTCCGGTGATAGAAACACCAACTGGAGGTCAAGGATTAGCATTTGTTGCAGAATCCTCAGCCAGACCCGCGTGTCTGAATGAAAGATTTCGGATATTAGATATCCAAAAGGAAGGAGACTTATTCGAAGCAGAGATCCGAAGTATCCTGCGCAAAAACAGCATACCGGAAGGCACGTTGTCCGGCGAGCCAGGTTCTGATAGTTCAACTAATCAACCTCAAGATACAAGACCGGAGACACCCACGATGAACGGACAACAACAACAACAACAGTTAGGTCAACCGAGGCTCCCTCCAACAGGAGTAACCTACACGAAATTTGGTGGATTCCCAGGAGATGACCCGCATGCTCACGTACGCACTTTCGAGATCAGTTATGCAGTCCTCAACCATCCACCGGATCAGGCATACAAAGCCATTGTTTTTCAATCTACGTTGGTCAATGAAGCGGCTAGATGGCTTACGGAATACGACATTAATCATTTCGGTACCTATGATGCAGTACGAGATGCCTAAAGAAGAATCCTGTTGAAATCTTTGAGTATCTACAGAGCAACCGACAGAAGGCAAATCAGACTGTCCAGGAATACGCTACTCTCTTCAGAACACATTTACGGCAGATACCACAGGCACATGCTAATCTACCTGATGACATCATCACTCAGTGGTTTATCAATGGCTTAAACCCGCAATTGAAGCAGATCATGATTATCAGATGTGTCGGAGCAATGACATTAGATGCAGTCATCGCCATGGCTTTGCAACTGGAATCCAAGGTTGGTGGATTTTCAGAAGACTTGGAATGGTTAAGGACAAACAAAAATATGACTGAAGATATAACCAGGCAAGTATACTGCACCACGTGCAAAAATTCAGGACATACAAGTGCTAACTGTGCCCTAAATCAAACATTCTGCGCTATCTGCAACACTGCCGGATACTCCACCTGAAATTGTATCTACAATGCTAGAATACAGGGAACGGCAACAGTCAATGCTGTTATTCAAGAACATGGGCAGGCAACAAATCACTATGTACCTCCGCAACTGAGAAACAATCAACCACAGGGATATCGGAACTACCGAGGACAAAGGAACAACAATTATAATGCCAACCGATGGCAGAACGGACCACCACCGGAAAACCCCAATTTACCACCACCACGCTGTCATTTTTATGGTGAATTCGGACACATTAGAAGATATTGCAAAGACGCAGCTGAGTATGATCAAAGGAAGAAGGAGCGGCAAAACCCAATGGCCAATATGGTACAAATTACTCCGGTAGAAACACAAACTGCTACAGTCCAGACCCGATCAGGTAAACAACTGCAGCTAGCAGCAGAAGTATTTGAACCAAGGATACGAGAACAACATAGGATGTATAACAAGGCTAGTCACTGGACCGCTATAGAACCACCAGTGTTCCCAGAACCCATTCCGGTGACTCAAACCTCGGCAGCAAAGGAAGGAATGCAACAAAAAGAAGCAGCAGTAGAACAACCATCGGCAGAAGACATAACAGCAGATACTTCAGCAACAACAGAAACTTCAAGTTCAAAAGAGCAGGATAACCAATCTCAACAGGCCTGGGAAATTTTATCCAAGGCATCTATCACCCTACCTCTCGGCCAACTTTTGACGTTAGTACCTAGAATCCGGCAACAGTTTCAACAACATTTTACCCCGGCACCCTCTTGCATTCCAGCAACCGCTGCAGTTCAACCAGAATCTGATTCTAGGGTTGATCATGCAGTGCCCTTGATTACAGTATGGTATAAGAATCAGAAGATCACGCAGGTATTAATTGACGGAGGCTCCGGCGTAAACATTGCAACCGCAGCATTATGTAAAAAGCTAGGCTGGACCGAAATCGAACCAGTTCAATTCTTCGTCAGAATGGCTGATCAATCTAGAGTCCATCCCGTAGGACTTGTACAGAATGTACCCATTACTCTACAAGGTACGACTTTCAAAATGACTTTTGTTATACTAGATCTACCCGAATCCACCTTGGATTACAACCTTCTTTTCGGCCGACCTTGGCTGAAGCATGCAAAGGTAATACAGGACTGGTCTGCGCAAGAGCTCACCTTCAAGGATGCCAATCGTAAATATGTAGTAAAACTAGATGCTATACAACCCTGCGAACTTCACGCCAGACCTTATCTCGCTGAACCAGTTCATATGTTAGATGGACTATCAGATGATGAAGAAGAGCAATTTCTGAAAAATAACGCCGATTTAATGTCTCTAGGAACTGTTGATCTACAGTCTGTCATTAATAACTGGAACACTTCAGCTTATGCAGTAGTAGCTATCACCGAACAGTCTGACCAAGCAGATACTGAATTACAACCATTATTCAAGCCAAAAGAGGATACAGAGAACCCACAATAATTTTATGTCCCTGAAGACCAGTTGATCACGTATAATCTGGGAGACAAGGATAATCCTCGACCTGTAAAAATAAAGCAAAACTTACCGGAAATCTTTCAGACTAATTTGATTCAGCTCCTTTGCGAATTCTCAGACGTCTTTGCATGGGATTACAAAGATATGAAAGGATTAGATCCGCGCATATATCAGCACAGAGTCATGCTGAAGCCTGAAGCTAAACCAAATAGGCAGCCCAGCTATCGGATGAATCCCATTTATGCCTCTCAGGTAAAAGACGAACTTGACAGATTGTTAAAAGTAGGATTCATCGTACCAGTAGAACATGCTGAATGGATTTTACCAATTGTGATTGTGCCAAAGAAAAATAAGCAACTACGAATCTGTGTAGATTACCGGAAATTGAACGCAGCAACAGTACCAGATCCTTTCCCGATCCCTTTTTTGGATACCATGCTTGATAGGGTAGCAGGCCACGAAATGTATTCATTCTTAGACGGATACAGCGGTTACAATCAGGTTAGAATGGCTGAAGAAGATATACCAAAAACTGCTTTCATTACCAATTGGGGTGTCTTCGCTTGCATTGTAATGTGGTTCAGATTAAGAAATGCACCAAGCACATTTCAGCGATGTATGCAGGAGATATTTTCTCCTTATCTTACTTCATTCATGCAAGTATATCTTGACGACTTCTCGATTTTTGGGAAGATGATAGCACATTTAAGTCATTTACGATGTTGTTTTCAGAAATGTAGAGAATATAGACTCTATCTTAATCCAAACAAATCCGTGTTTGCGGTTTCATGTGGCAAACTACTTGGGCATATTGTATCTGCTCAAGGTATCCGAGTAGACCCAGATAAAATTTCGGCAATATTAGAAGCCCCGGTACCAGCAACTCCAAAAGAAGTAATGCATTTTATGGGTCAAATACGGTGGCATGGCAGACACTTACAATGGCTTGCCCACCTAGCAGTACCATTAAACAGGCTAATCACAAAAACTCCCCGACAGTTTGAATGGACTGAAGAATGCCAAACTACATTTGATCGGCTCAAGTATCTCTTGACACAAGCTCCAATTTTACAACCACTGGACTGGGACAATCCGTTCCATGTTTTTGTCAACGCTTCAGATATTGCAATTGGCAGTATTCTGATGCAGCAAACAGATAAGTGGTTTTGCCCTGTTTATTACGCCAGTAGAAGGCTTGCACCGGCAGAAGAGAATTACTCTACTACTGAAAGAGAATGCCTAGGATTGATTTACTCAATCAAAAAGTTCAGACATTATTTATTAGGCCGGAAATTTACCTTTCATGTGGATCATGCTGCCCTTGTTTATCTAGTAAGACAGCAGCATCTAGGAGGACGGTTAGCACGATGGGTGCTACTTTTACAAGAATTTGACTATGACGTCATTCACCGACCCGAAAATGCACATGCCTTAGCAGATTTCTTATCTCGCCTGGATTCCGGTGAAGCTCCGGTGGGCATAGATGACACGACTCCTGCGATTTATAATGTTGAACCACTATCCGAGGAAATAGCCAACCTACAAGCACCATCTACATACTATGATCAGATTCTAACTTTTCTCACTGAAGGATGCTTCCCATCTGAGACGACCAAGGCAGTTCGAAGGAAATTGGAAGTCTTTAGCCGTCGATTCTGGCTAGTAGCAGGAGAACTATATTATGCAGATCATACCGGAATCTTACTTCGCTGTATTCCACCTCATGAGGTTAATTCAGTTATCACTTTGGCGCACTCAATTCCTTCTGGTGGCCATTTTGCAGTAGACTTAACTCAACAGAAAATTCTGCAAGGAGGTCTCTGGTGGCCAACAATGTACAGAGATGTCGCACAGTTTATTAAACAATGTGATACTTGTCAAAGAACTGGTCAGCCTTTGCAAAGGCATCTTTTTCCTCTGCAACCTATCTTACCACTCGAACCATTTCAGAAATGGGGATTAGATTTTATCGGTCCAATCACACCCCCAGCAATCTTCAGTAACAACAGATACATACTAACCTGTACAGACTATGCAACAAGATGGGCAGAAGCATGGGCTTTACGATCTGCTACAGCGGTCACGGTAGCAAAATGTCTACTCACGGATGTCTTCCCACGATTTGGTTTACCCCTGGAAATTGTCTCAGATCAAGGCACTCACTTTGTGAACAATCTAATGAAGGCTCTTACACAATCATTCCAGGTCACACATAATTTTAGCTCTCCTTATTATCCACGTGCCAATGGATTGGCCGAAAGTACAAACAAATCACTTTTGAATATCCTTCGAAAATTAATCATGGAAGCACCGGAAAGATGGGATCAACTACTACCTGCAGTATTATGGGCTTACCGGACTACATATAAGGTAACAACAGGCTTGACACCTTTCAAACTAGCTTATGGCTTAGAAGCAATAGCACCCATGGAATTAGTCATCCCAAGTCTGCGTGTAGCAATCACTCAGAAAATGCTACCAGAATATTCACTAACAGCAAGAATGGATGCACTCAGAGAACTTGATGAGCACCGATGGATCAGTTTTTTAACTATGCGCGAAATACAACTAAGGCAAGCCAAGACACACGATCGATATTTGAAGACTCCAATCTTTTCGGTAGGCCAGCTTGTACTCTTCTATAACGCAAAATCGGATAGAGCAGCAGGAAAATTCAAACTACGATGGTTCGGCCCTTTCAAGATCTCAGAACAAATCTGTCCGGCAACTTTTTGGTTGACTACATTGACCGGAAATCCACTTCCAAAGGTAATCAATGGGTCGAAGCTGCGGCCGTATTATCCCACTACTAGTACGCATTAAATTATTCGGCGGCGAACCGCATTTTGTATAAATTTTTGCGTTTTTCTTTTTTCTTTTCTCCCTTTTTAGTAGTGTTTTGTACGAATCTTTATGTTACCAGCCGCCTCTCCCTACCGGTCACCCAAGCACACACGCCAGCATGCAAACAGTACCTTTCCCGCACCGCACAATGATACCCACCCCCCTTCCCCCTCCCACCGTGTTCTCCTTATTTAACCCCCTCGGTTGCGCCTAAACACTATTGTGTTCTCGAGACTATACGTATTATCCTTGTCTTCTGTGTTACCTTTAAGTGTGCTTGTAAACACCATGGAAGCGCTAGCCAACTACGCTGCTTTCCCTGATGGTATCCCGACAGACGTCGGCGAATACCTGCGCTGCAGAGGATTGTCCAACTTCGCTGAGTTGCCCTGGCACTCAGTGGAAGCCCATCCCTTCTCCGCACAAATCATCCACGCCATCGCCCAATTCCCCATCACCGAACGACAGTGGGTCTTCCCTTGCCTCCCATATAGAACCGTCATCACCTTCCAAGCCTTCGCTGCAGCCTATCGCCTCACCCCGCAAGGACGCGAAAATGGTCCTAGCATCCCTATCGCTCGCATGACCGAACTCTTTCTCCGCTCCTCATCAAACAAATATGCCATTCTCTACCACCCAGAACCCGAACGATCCGCCCTACAGTTCCTCGTAGCAATCCTCAACCTGCAAAAACGAACCTACGACATCTCTCGCCCCTTCTATTCCGCCCTAGAGTTAGCCACCCGTGAACCTGTCAACTTTGCCTCTTATTTTTTCCAACGAATCCATAAGGAATCCGTCGCTATAGTAAAACAACTCCAGAAGGGCAGCTCTCCGCGCTCTCGCCTTCCCCACATCATCTCCTTCCTCTTCCCAACCATTCTCGCCGCACAACCCCCACCCACAGGCCCAGCACTTAGGCACGAAGAATCAGCACAACCACTCGAGGAAACTGAAGAAGACGACGAAGAGATCAATCAACTCTTCCGCACGAAGCGAATCAGGATCAGCTCTTCAGAAAGTGAAGTCCAAGGATCCGCCGGAAAGAAACACGACGCCGAAGAAGATAAGCAAGAAGAAACTTACCACGACACCGCCACTTCAATACACAACGACACTTCGACAGAGCAACAAGACCAACAAAACCAAGCAGATACAGAGATACTGTCCACCGAAAAGGAATCTGAGCATCAAGAGGACGAACCGGAAACCGCCACAAAAGCACTGGATGAACTGATCGCGGCCATCAATCATACAGAAGCCGAACAACAGACCGTTGCAAAGGTAACCACAATTGACTCTGCTCTGCCTACCCCACCTGTCAACCCCGACCTCCCACTGGAACCATCCCGCCGACCCGGTCCTGAACCTACACCCTCCTCCTCTTCCTCCCCTAACTACTCTCCGCCAAACTCCCAAAACCTACTCACCGATACCTCCTCTCAGCCTCGTCAACCACCACCACCACCACCCACCGTATTTTCGGAACTAGCCTCCATGGGGCAGTTCCTCATGCAGTTATCACACCAACTGCCCATACAATTTAAGGAAGTCACGGACAACCTGAAGGCCGAATATCAATACAAGGTCGACGTACTGGAAGCTGACATCACCCCCCTCCAGGAAGAAATCGAAGCCACAAAGATTGAGAACCATCAGCTCCAGACGCAGTTAGCAGAGCTCCAAGCCAAATTCTCGGCAGAACAGACCCTAGTAGAGCAACGAGATACAGCCATTGAGCAACTTGCAGCCAAAGATCGACTCCTACACGCCGCAAATGAAGAAATCCGCACCCTGAAGGCCACCCTCCACGAAAATGAAGATATCAACGCCTCCCTCGAAGAATTGATCGCAGAGACAAAGACTCAATTACAGGAGTCCATCCAGAAGAATCAGGATCAACAGAAAGAAACCGAACAAATCCAAGAACAGTTACGGTGAGCCGAAGAATGCGCAAATGAAGTTAACAGTATCCTAAAATGCCAGCTGATACGGGAAGGACAATACCTCAAGGATATCGACAAGACGCGCAGAGAACGAGATGCATTTAAGAAAACTGTTGATTTCCAGACCCAGCAGTTTGAACGCCAAGACAACCAACTGCGCAACCAGAAGGAGTATATTGCAGAGCTAAAGACCAAACTGGACGAAATGAAGACTTCCAGGGACGCCGCACTATCCAACGATTTTTATCTACACGAAGCTTTTGTGCAGACCCAGACTGAGAATGTGCTCACCAAAGCAATCGCACTTAGCTCTGCTAGAATAGATGCGCAGCTTCTAGAGCCTGATACGCTAAAACAACTATTAGAAACTCTTAAGAGAAAGATAGCTCGAACATTTAGATCGGCTAGGAGTATGTATCTCGAAGGTCTCATCGACGAATAAGTATATTCGCCCATCCAAATTCATAATGTATGAATATGATAATCAACTTTTGGTTTTCTGACATTTTCGCACATGAAAAGTCTTGTTCAGTCTAGCACCAATCTACAGTATAACACGCGGCATAATGATTTTTACTCTGATACAAATATTATCAAGGAAGGGAAGAGTCATGTCCTAGTGACATACAATCAGTAGAGCAAATGGCCGTTCAAGCACCGGTGTTTATAAAATGTGTTTACAGAGTATAGCTTTCTAAATTAGCATTCT